>CAUYRH010078444.1:0-40678 GCA_963574655.1 Perodicticus potto
TACTTGAAATCTCTCCCACTACCAGGAGCTTTGGTGTTTTCTGTATTCTTTTCTGTAAATCAATTCTGTCTTATCACGGACGGGTGGGGGGTGGGAAATAATGTAATGAAGAATAATAAAATACATGTATTTAAAAAAAAAAAGAAAGAAAGAAAGGGAGGAAGGAAGGGAGGGAAAGAAAGAGAGGGAAAGAAAGAAGGGAAAAACAAGAAAAGAAAAGAAAAGAAAAAAGAAAACAATAAAACCTAAAACAAACAAACAAACAAAAAAAGAATGCTGTGGCATCACAGCTTGCTCCTCAGCTCAAGAAATTCTCCTGCCTCAGCCTCCCAAGTAGCTAGGACTACAGGCCCCCACCACAATGCCCAGCTAATTTTTCTGTTTTTAGTAGAGATGGGATCTCATTCTTGCTCAAACTGGTCTGGAACTCCTGAGCTCGGGAGATCCACCTGCCTTAGCCTCCCGGAGTACTGGGATTACAGGTGGGAGCCACCATGCCCAGACTCCCCTCTCTTTAAACTGGGATGGAAACCAGAGTGGGATATCTGTCTCCTTTCCATCTTTCACAAGTGTTTTTCTAGAGCACCCAATAAAGTTAAGAGGGAACTTGTTAACACGGAGACTCCTTGGGCTTCATGTGTTTACAAACGGATGATGTATTTCTCTCACATTTCACCTAAGGCATCAGCCTGCTGACATCTTCAGTACACACTCAGATGAAACATTTGCCTCCCAAGGTTGACAAGCCAGCCAAGAGAAGGAGGAAAGGCGGGGAGGGACGAGGGGGTAGGGGTGCGGCAGAGGTGTGAGCCAGTGCCATAGCAGGAGAACAAAACGTCCCCTTTCCACACTGAGGACATCCCAGGGCGTGGGGCTCACCCTGCCTGGACAGAGTGGGAAACAAAACCCAGAGCTCCTGGTCCCACCCTCCGGTGTCTTCACTCCAGTCTAGGACCCCAAAATCCTCCCCACAAATTGCCCAGCTTGACTTTAGGACCTGCATGGATCTCGTGGCTGGGATTGTCCTCTGAGGGTGGATTGTGTCCCTAGTACACTTCCCCAGGCCCAAGGGGGCCTGTATAGAGGGGATTGACCCAGTTTGGACATGTAGGGAGAGGAGGAGAGAAGGGGTCTGGCGTGGCACTGGGAGTGCGGCTCTATCCGTACTCCTGCCCAGTTCCCATAAATGCCGGGGTGGGGACTACTCTTTGGCCACCGCACCCTTCCCCTGCCATGGGGTATGACCTTTGTTTGCCTTTTCATAAAGGATGTCATTGGAAACTGGCCACAAAGAAGCATCTCTTGCTACTCTCTCCTGTCAGGGTGCAACGGATCTTACTATTTACAACCTAGAAGAGGAACCTCAGGGCAGGTGTCTTCTCCCGTGATTAAACTTGTCTAAAAGGGCCCGGAGCCAATTGACTCTGCCAGCATCAGCGAGACCAGCGCCATGGTATGCAGCCAGATTTCCAAATCTATCTTTGTCACTCACTAGTATATGACCCTCTCTGAGCAATGTTGTCATCATCTGTAAAATGGGAGACCTAATAGTAATAACTACTTAATAGGCCCCTAAGTCTGTGATATGGCGTTCAGACATAGAGGCGGTAGGAGCAGAGAGGGCCAAACAAGTCATATGTAGGGGCTGGAGGGGCAGATGGGAGTCCCTCTGGATAGGCCAGAGGAGGGGTAAGAAGGGAGAACCCGCCAAAGTCCGTATTAGCAGAAGGGGTTGGGAAGAGGAAGGACAGAGCTGGCCATTTATGCAGGAAGGAGGAGAGGACCCTGGGAGGAAGAGAAAGGGCACCCTGTCAGTCCTCCCAGGGTGCATCCTCCTCTCTCTCTTTCTCTCTCTCCGAGATATTTCACTGACATGGTCACGTGGGACTCACACCCTCAGAGCACGTGGAACACATCCCCGTGCTGCAGCTGAGCCGGGGCACCTATAGAGCAGGGGTTGATGCAGCCCAGCATGGTGCCTCCTTGCACACCCGAGACCTGGAGATCTGGTGCCTAGGGGACCCGGTGTAGCCGGGACAGGCACCATTACCCCTCAGTCCACTAAAGGCCTGGCCACCTCTCTTCAGGTCCAGGGTATCTCAGGACCCCGCTCTGAGGCTGCGGGAGCCTGTGGCTCCTTCCTTGCCACTCTCCGTGCTGCCCGGTCCAAGCAAACTTCTGCCCCAGGGAAAGGGGAAGACAATATTCCAGCTGTTGGGATGCCCAGGAGAGCTGCCCACTCAGTCAGAAGCCAGGGAGATGTGTCATGCCCTCACAATGCTTTACAAAGTGCCACTTGAGGAGATTCTGCCACTCTCGGCCCAGAGGGCACGCCTAGCTGAAAACAGCACCTGGTTTCCTTTCCCTTCTCTTGCTGACCCAGGAAGTTGCCTCCCCGGTTTTTGTGGCAGTTCACAGAGAGGCATCGAGGGCCATGCTGGGACAGGGAACACTGAGTGAGTGACCACATGTGAGAAAGGGGCTGAGGGGCGGGAGAAGCAACTGGAGGCTGCCACTGTAATCTAACCCTGTGGCTCCCAACTGGGTGGTTTTGTCCCTCCAGGTCATTGGTAATGCTTGGAGACAATTTTGGTGGTCATAACAAATGTGTGTGGGAGGTGCTCCTGGCACCCATGGGCAGAGGCCAGGGACACAGCTAGACAGTCCTCAGCACCACAACAGCCCCCACAGCAAAGAATGTCAGCAGTGCCAAGGCCGAGGATTACTGATCTCCCAAGAAGTGAACACAGGGTCTAAGAACAGATCTTCCAAAGGAGACAGGATGGGACTCAAAGAGACAGAGGGTACAGTAGAAAGAGGAGCCTCAGGAGGTGGGAAGGATTGGACAGGGCAGCTACCAGGCACCTGGAGAAGGTGGCCAAGGCAGGGGAACTATTGTGACAAGGAGGTGGCCCAGGGGCCTAGTGGTGAATCACACAGAGTCGTCCGATGGGGTTGTGGACTTGCTTGACCACCCAGTGTTGGAGACAGAGTCCGTCTGGGTTGGAGAGTGGCCTGTGGAGCCTTCTCCTGAGACCACATGGCATCATGTTCCTGAGGCTCCACCTCCCATCACAGGAAGGGAGGACCACGCCTGGGCTTCTGCCTCCTGCCTAGGTTCACCATGGCTGCTCCCTCCCCACACCACACCCCCTATCCCTTGCTGTCCTCACCAGCGTCCTGGCTCCACCCTGGGCTCTGCACATGCTGTATTTCCTGGGCCTGTTTCATTCATTTGTGAGGAAGGATGCAGACCACTTCCAAGTTCTCTGGGCAAAGTGCCCTATCCTTACGCCTCTCGGTCCTTCTATGGCACACTGGCCCCGATCCCATCCAGGATCCAGGATAGAGGTTATGTCCTAATGGCTGCTTACTCAATTATTTCTGCATGAGGCCTCTTGATCCCTCCACTGAAATCTAGGCTTTCATCTTTGTTTCTTCAGTTAGCAAAAGTGTTTGTTGAATGAATAAATGAATAAATCCGTGGATGGATGAAGATACAGAATTTGTCAATCAGTAAGCAGAGGAAACTGTCAGAAGTAGGAGATGAATAAAATTTCCAAGAAACTGGGTGGCGCCTGTGGCTCAAAGGATTAGGGCACCAGCCCCACAGGCCAGAGGTGGCGGGTTCAAACCCAGCCCCGGCCAAAAAAAAAATTTCCAAGAAGCCATTTACAAACAGCAGAAGAGTGAACTGAAGCCCCAGGAGGGGATAAGAATGGGGGAAGGAGCCAGCAGAGAGTGCCGGGAAGAGCAGGAACATAGAAGAACTGGGATCTCCTGGGGCCACGGGAGCCAGGAGAGGGGTTTACATGATAGACGGATGTGCTTTAATGAGTTCAGCAGGCCAAGTGCTATGGAGACAGATTATGAATTGGTCAGTGACCTTCAAAAGAGCAGTTCTGACCTTAAATGGGAACACTGCATTCCTGTGGACTTTGGGGAAGCAGAAGGGGGGGGCAGGATAAAAGAGGACAAGACCCAGAGACAAGGTGGCAGACGGGGTTGGTTTTACCAAATCTAATGTGACTACCTGCCAGTCAGAGCTAATCGGCCGCACAGAGCGGGCATGTGGTCCAGCTTCTCTCTCTTCGCATGTCACATTTGCGAGGAGCTGCGCCACTGGCCCTACCTGACCCAACCCACGTTTACCGCCAGCAGGCAGGACACCAGTGAAGATGGACTCATCCAGCTCCTACCACTTCAGTGGCAGCTGCTGCCTGTGTAGCATCCTCCAGAGGAAGGCTGTGTATCTGGAAAGCTAGAGGGGTGCTAGCTCAGTGGTGGGGGACTCACTGGACTCTACCATCAGGGAGGAGCAAGGGATGGAGGCTGACTCATCTGGCTGCGCCCTCCTCTGTGGCACTCAGTCCTGTGTCCCCAGTCAGTTGAGTTACCTGAGATTTGGCTTCCTTGCCTTTGATCTTGACACAGGGGCTCAACTTCAGGTTTGGGGTGTCTCGGTTGTTCTGCCTTTGAGATTCCAGGCACTTCTGTCTCTGTCGGATATTGCCCTTCTGGATGGAGGAATCCTTGGGGACGCTGCAGGAAAAGCCACAGGAGACAGGAGAAGCCACTGCTCTTTGGATGGGACACAGTGGAGGGGTTGGGTGGTGCTTTGACAGTAGCAGGACATTCTCTCCCGGGGCTGTCACAAAGATTTGCACTGCTCGAAGGAGAGACTAGTGGGCCAGGAAGACTCAGGACCCACAGTGGGAATGGGTGCCTAGAAAGGAGCCTGGAAAAGCACCCAGGCTCTCAAGTCACAACCCAGCAGTTGAGAAATACTGCAACTAGCGCACCCGAATCCCCCATGCTACTCATTCAATCCCTTCTGGTTTCAGGGATAGGGGAGCCAACTGGTCTTAGACCTCCATGTACTTAAAAGCCCTCATCCAGTTGGCCACAGGCCATTTCTTTACTAGACTGAGCCAGGGGAGGGCCACTCCTTGCAGCCAGCCAAGGCTCCACCAGAGGGAGGATACCTGAGTTCTGGGTAGATGTTCTCCAGGTACCACTTGAAGCTCTGGCAGCGCAGATTCTTCCTCAGGTCCAATCTGCTCTCAATGCTGAGGGTGCCAGGGGTGAGGACAACACAAAGACAAAATAGTTATCAGAGGCAGGCAGCAGTAAGGCGGCCCAGGATGGGGAGCACCAGGCGCCCACACTCTGCGTCCACATCTCTTTGGAAGGTGCTGGGGAAATTAACCAAGGAGAGATTTCTGTAGCTCCAGACAGGCTACGAAAACACTTAGCACTAACTCACAATGGCGCAGTAACGACACTGAACGTTCGTGTTTTTTATTTGAAAATGGAATTTGGGGGTGTTTTTACTTTTCATTAAAAACAAAGCTGCAAGAACATTTTGTGTGTTATTCAAAATTCATTGCTGGAACTCTGGGTCTACTTAGAATCTTTGTGGATCCTACAGTTGGAACACCACTCCCCACTGCTCTAGCCACAAGAATCCTCTTCTCTGGCTGGTTCTGGGGCCCAGTCATATATGTGTCAGGCATTGTACCCAATGTGGGATATAACAGAAAGGTTTTGAACAGGAGGCAAAGACAGGGAAACACATTACAGCCATTACATGTGTCATAGGTGGGCAGGCAGGGCGGTAGGGGCACCCCAGAGGGCACCCTGGAATGTTGGTGATGCTGCTACCTGGAAGAGTGGGTGTTTTCTAGTCAAACCAGAAAGAGGCTGAGGTAGGGTCCCTGCTGCAGGCAGGAGAGCAATGAGAGAGATGAGCACGCGTGAGGAGGGAGAGAAGTTCTGTTCACAGGAACTGCGCTGGCGCTGCAGGATCTTAAAATAGATGTGTGTATGTGAACATGTGGGGGGGCTGGGCGAGGGGAGGTGGGCGGGATGAGAGCGAAGACAGGCCAGGAAGGGTCCTACGAGGCAGTGCCAAGGAGTATGGACTTATTAAGCACTCTGGGATAGAACTCGTGGGTTCTAAGCAGAGCACGAACGGTGATGTTCCTGCTCTGACAGCATCTTGCTGTTGGGTCTGATGGGGCAGGATGGGGACACGGGAGGACGGCAGGGGGCAGGTGTGGAAGCCCAGGTGCTGAACACACTTCCAAATGGGGAAGTGGGTGGGAATGGAGAGCACACAGGCTCTGTCCGTCCCCTTCTCTCCCTCTGTGCTGACCCCTGTGGGAGCTCTTTCCGACTTCTCCTTCTCTGGCAGCTACGCAGAACTGGCCCTGTCTCCCCTCCCTCCACCCCTGCTGCCTCCCTGGGCCCCCCTGAGACTTCACCAGAACCTCTCACCTTGAATATTCAGGGTTTAGCATGGATCTGGGTGGTCATGCATGAACGAGGCCGTTTCGCCAGGACTGATCATTTGGATGGGGTGGGAGGGACAGGATAAGTCAGGGTTGAGCCCCCATGTCTGATGTGGGCAACAGAGTACAAGGAAGACTGTTCACGGGGAATATGGGAAGAGGAATGTGTTTAGGAGAAATCGCATGAGTTCCACCAAGGACTGGTTGGGCACGAGGCCCCTGAGATATATCCAGGTGGCGGTGTCCAGCTGTCACTTTGATATAGGGGACTAGAGTGCCAAGGAGAGGCCCAGGTTAGAAATAGAAATGCAAGTACAGGCAGCAGAAATGTGATGGTCATGGCCAGAGAGAATGTGTGGCAGGAAGAGGCCTTAGGACAGAACCAGGGGGAGAGGACCAGCACATGGGGAAGGCAGAGGGAAGCCGAGTCTACAAATAGGACGGAGAAGGCAGGGCCTAGCAGCCGAAGGCAGGCTATGGCTGCGGAGTCCTGCTGGCCCAGGGACCAGAGGCATACAGATGGGAAGGGGTGGGAGATAACGGGGCAGCCTGAGAAGATGGTATGGGGAGGCATCAGTCCCTGAGAGTAGGTGGGAGCAGGGTACTGGGGCCAGGAGGTCTTGGACACAAGGCAGCACCTGCTTCTCATGGAGGCCTCTGGACAAGTGGAAAGACAGATATAGTGACAAGCACTGGTGAGCTACACAGGGTTTTATAGTTTTCTTTCCTCCTCCTCATCCTTTTTTAAAATAAAGATGTAAGACACTGAATACGTTTAAATGCTGATGGAAATGATGCCTAGGGAGGCCAGGGATAAGGGAGAGAGTGAGGCTTCTGGGGGGCAGCCCCCCAGTATAGTTCCCACACTTCTCTGCATATTATAAAATATCTGGGGGTAGTTGTTAAAAATTCCCACACCCCAGATCAAGCGAAGGGACTCCCGGGAGGAAGAGCACAGGCTGCAGTGTATCTGAAGCACCCTGGTGACTCCAGAGCGCACACTACTTTGGGAGCTTCCCTGCCAAAACCTCACTGCTTGCATTGTGGCCCTCAGGCCAGCAATCATCTGGGTGCTTATTGCAAATGCAGAAACTCTTCAGTCAGAATTCACATTGTGACAAGATCCCCAGGAAGTCTGTGTGCACAATGAAGTCAGATAGGCCCTGCACCAGGAAGCAAGAGATGCACCCTGGCTGTGGGGGCTCAATAAATGTTGATTTATGAATGAGTGGGGGAGTGATGCTGCTAGTGATGGTGGAAGGCTAGCCTCCCTCAGCAGGAAGGAGCCCGTCCTTTGACAGAGAAGGATGGTGCAGGTTTGTCTGGGGAAGCTGATGTCCTCTATTTCACCTGTGAAACAGGAGATGTCATCCACTGCCAGTGAAGGAGGCAGGTGGACTCAGGGCTGGTGAGAGTGGAGAAGGTTTAATGATGATGGAGGAGAGTGCTGACTAGGAAGGTGGCAGGGCCTGAAGGTGTCCCAGGGTCTCGTGGAGAGGACGGCCATGGAGGTTGACTAGTAGCACTGGTGGGTGATTCCCAGCTCTACCCAGCAGCCTGTGTGCAGGGGAGGGGAAGGCACAGGCAGGATCACCCAGGGCTGGGAAAACTTGGTGCAGGGAAGAGAGTGTTTCTAGATAGACAACAGGGCAAAAGATCTGAGGACAAGAAGCAAGAGTGTGGAATCCAAGCTGGAGAGAGAAGGGCCTTGCGGGGGACGGCGGGTAGAGCCAAGGGGTGGAGGTTCTGATGAGATCTGAGAATAAAATGCCTCGGGAGGTTAGGAGAGCCAGATAGGAAGGATGGTGTGGATTTTTGATTTCAGAGGTGCAAGTTGTTTGGGTAGGCTCTGATTTAACTCTCCTGTGAAGTGGTGGACTTGTCCTACGAAGTTGAGTCTACAAAAAACCCATCTCCTCAATAGCCTTCGTATGACTAGCGAATGGCATTAGTATAACAAAAAGCCATTGGGTGCCCCCAAAGAAACATAAATGATAATGCAAATGAACGAGTCACTATTTTTCTCTCCTCCAATCAGCTCTGGGTTGGGGAATGCGAGTGCATATAGTTTTAGAATTAGACAGATGTGGTTTGAGCCTCCATTCCTCTCTTATGTGGTATGGTCTAGGGCAAGCAGCTTAACCTGTAGAGGCCTCAGTCTCCTCATCTGTAAATAGGGCCAATAAGCCGATTTCTCAGAATTTGAGAAGGATTAGTGAAGTACCTTACATCACAGTATCTAGTTATTAACAAACATTCCTTTCCCCGTCCTCTTCTCCTGTGAAGCTTGAGCACTATCGCAGGGGACGTCTGATGGCACTGCTCCTTCCAAGGAAGGAAGGAACAGGGACGTGTGTGACTAAGTACGAGGAGGGAGGAAGCCTGTCTGACCTGGGGAGACTCTGGCTGTCCAACCCGCACCCTACTTTTCAGTAAAAAGCTGGATACATTAGTCCACTGTACAAAGCATCACTCCCCCACATTGATTTGGCCATCCGAGTTGCCAGAGTCACCCTACAAAAGCTGCCCCAAGCCCTGCACACCCACAGTGGGGTTCCTCTGGACTCTGCTCTCCTCAACCTGAAGGGATACTTACTTCCCAAAGGGCCTCTCCAGGGCAAAAGGCCGGGCAGCATAATAATATTGCTTGTATTCATCCATCCATACTTCCGCTGTCCGCTTGGTGTTCCTGGGGAGATAAGGCGGGTCTATTGAGAAGGGGGCTGGCGAGGAGGGCCTGTGGGCACCAGCTAACATATACACGTGCGGGCTGAGTTAACAGCACCATCCTGGTGGGGCAGTCACGACTGACCCGCTAGCATCAATGTTACCAGGGTGTGACCCAGAAGAGTCCCACCCAATCTCCAAAGGGTCCTCTATCCCAAGACACAGGATGTTGGTACAGGTTGAACATTCCTTATCTAAAATGCTTGGAACCAGAAGTGTTTTGAATTTCAGAGTTATTTTGTTGTTGTTTTTGGATTTTGTAATATTTGCATACACATGATGAGATATCT
The DNA here is from genome assembly GCA_963574655.1 of Perodicticus potto. Lineage (NCBI taxonomy): Eukaryota > Metazoa > Chordata > Mammalia > Primates > Lorisidae > Perodicticus > Perodicticus potto. The sequence goes on from CAUYRH010078444.1 coordinate 9,311, forward strand.
TGGGAATGGGACTCAAGTCTGCACATGAAATTCATTGTGTTTTGTATATACCTTATACACTCATAGCCTGAAGGCAATTTCATTTTTCCTTGGGGGATGCTGAATGAATTGTGGAGTTGTGTACCTGTGTTTGGATTGCTGAGGTCAGGCAAAATGAAATTTTACATTTGTGGTGTCATGTCAGTGCTCAGAAAGTTTCAGACTTTGAAACATTTCAGATTTTTGGATTAAGGATGCTCAACCTCTGGGCATCCTCTGCTTCTTGTTCCCAGGTTCGCCCCTCTACCACAGGGCAGTGCTGAGGTCTCCAGTTCTTCAATGGGAAAGTTTGCACAACTAGGTCTTCCCAGGCCACAGTTAGCCTGGTACAGGTGGGAAAGACTCAGGAATCAAGCCTTCCCTTCCAGACAGTTGGCCAACACTCTGCGCTTAGGTATTTGCTCTGAGTCTTACCCCAAAGCGTCACTGAGGATGTCATCATTCAGCAGTCAGGGCTCTAGGGCTACCAGAAGGAGCCCCAGAGCAGAGACAAATGACGACATCAGGAAACAGGCATGTGGTGTCTTGGGCAGCAGGGACATTTGTCAGGGCTCAAGTGACCTTGGGGGTCCAAGTAAAAATGGGGTGCTCTTCCAGGTGCAGGCTCTGCTTCAGAGCAGAAGTGTTTGATAAAGGCACTGGCAGGCCCTTCCAAACTAGGACCTGAGCTGACATATATACGTATGCACCACAGTCCAGTCTGGGGCTCTGGGCAGTTAGACCCTCACTGGCCCTTCCACGGTTGGCCTAACCGTCAACAGAGCGGAAGCTGCTTAGCACACATCTGTGCATGATTTCTCTAAAACCCAAGTGGCCCATCAGTGGTGTACAGAATGCCCACTGGCCAGGGCCCAGACTCAAAGCCAAGGGCAAGCTGGAGCCCCAGACCTGCCTCATTCCCAGGCTCGCCCCTCCAGGTGGCCACCGGCCTTCCCTGTGCCAGGGCTCCTCCTCTCAGAACCCTCTTTCACCCCCCATGTTCTCATTAGAGGCACGGGTCACTTTCCCATCGCTCCAGCCCCGCCTCCTCCAGGACGGCTATCAGGACATGACAGACATCTGCTTATGTGTGAGGGGGGAAGAGCACAGGAGGGGACAGTGACACCCTAACAAGGGGCACTAAAGGGGCGATAGCTCCCCTCCCCTCAATGGACCAACAAATGACAGAACAAAGAGAAAGAGGGGACAGTGGAGGAGTGAAGGTATCCGATGACAAGAGGCAGAGGATGGGGCAGACAAGAGAAGAGAAGATGGAAGAGGAGAGGTCAAGGGAAGGAGAAGGGGACACGAAGGCAGAAGCAGGGGACAGCAGTGGGTATCCTGGGGCCTCTGAGCCCCTGTAAGAATGAGCCATCTCCCAGGCAGGAGAAGAGAACACTGGGGGACAGGGACAGAGTCTCAGGCGTGCCCCTCTGGGCCCTTTCCATGCCCTGCTGAGGTGAGCAGCAGGCACCCAAGCTGTTCCCAATGTGCTTCCTTGTCCCTTAGTGACCCAGCCTGAAGGTGGGGTGGGGGCAGCAGGCCTTCTAGAACTCTGGGACAAAAGGGTTGCCCTTCCCACACCACCCCAAATACTGGGAGTCCACACTCTGCAGGGTGCCACTGATCAGCGGCTTGAAGACCCTGAAGCCAGCCCCTGCCCTGTGCAGCTGCCATCCAGTAGGGGCTCGGACAGCCTCACCAAGCACCAGGGACAGCTGAAGCACCCCAGCAGCAACCCACGGCCATCTATGCCACTGCCCACACTCGCCGAGCCCCAGGGCACTTACTTTATATATGTGTTTGCATTTCCATCTGGGAAAACATATGGGTGCTTCTTCCGGAAGACGTGCCCCACCCGGCTGCAGGGGACGATCTCCAGGCTGCCCCCGCACATCCACACGCGGAAGGAGATTTCTGCAAGACAGTCACGCCTCTGTTACCTCCTCTCATTGTCCCTCTGGCTTGGAGGCCCCAGGTGCTGGGGAGTCCCTTTCACCTGGCTTGGTCATGGTGGGTGAGAACAGATGCTGCAGCCACTGGTTGGGCAGCCTCAGTTTCCCCTTCTGTAAATAGGGATGGTCCTAACACATCAGAGGGGAATATAAGGTAATAGATAGGAACAGTGTTGGGCATGGTAGACCCTGGAACACATTCAGTGCCCAGCGTGGTTGGAGTGGGGGCTCTGCTAGGATTTTAGCCTAGAAAGGAGGCGGCCTGGGGGCACCAAGAAAGTTGCTTTTGAACATGCGTAAAGTTTCACTTTGGAAGGTGGATTAACCACACTCCCTGGTAACCCCAGAGGGTTAGAATCAGTATTAAAGAGAAAAATTTCATTTGAGAAAGCAGGAGGATATTCTAGCTATCAGGGCCTAGAGGACCATCATGAGAACACTCGGGGCAGAACAGCGAACCACATGGCAAGGATGCAGCAGAGAAGACTGAGTGTCCCGAAGGCATCTGGACAAGGCAGCCACCAAAGTTCATTTCACACCAATACTCAGTTCTACCGCTGGGTCAGAGCTACCTCAATTGCAGCCCAGGGGGAGGAGGGCTGAGAGCAGAAAACAAGAGCTGAAAGTGACTGTAGGAAATGCTGGGAGCCTCTAAGCTGTCATTGGGGTTGCCTCCTGGGTTTGCACTACACCCTCTTCTTCCAGGTTGGCTGCTGTGGGCCCTCAGAAAGGTGGGCAGGTGGAGTTAGCAGAGGAGGCTCTGATGAGTGTTTCTCCCTGGGAGCACACCAGCAGGATGCAAGCATGCTTCTGCCCTTGAAGTGGACACCAAGGGAGGTGGGGACCCACGGTTAGAATCGCCAGGGCACAGTGACATTAGGAAGCTGACAGTGTCATTAGTGCACTGCCTACCTGCACCCAGGGCAGGTGGTCCCCTGCCCCCTACTGAGTACGGCACTGGTAGAAAAGGCAGCTTCCATCTGTAGGAATTCCTCCCTGGCCCATGCTCCTATGGTCAAGTCCGAGCATGAAGAAGGCAGGCTCGCTCATGAAAAGTCCATGCAGGGGAGGCATGTGGAGTCCGTGTGGATGCAGGCCAAGTGCCCAGGGCTGGGAACCAGGATGTGGGCAACCCAGGGCTGGGAACCAGGTTGTGTGCCCTGCACCCTCCCCACTCTGGGCCCTACCTCACGGCCTCTCTGGATGGGTTTCTTCACCCCAGTGGGTCCTCTCTCTCATCTGCTGTTCACTCCCTTCTACTACTACCACTACTATGAGTTCTCTCTTCATTCAAGCTCGTATCCTGATCCTCACCTGCCCACGCCCAGTGGAAAGGCCACAGGGCTGTAGGTGAGGCTGCTTCCTACCATCCCTACTCCACCACCTTTCCACACCTGTCTGCTGCTGCTAATCCCTAGGAAGCCTGGATTTCCCTCAGCATGGGGGCAGCGTGGCCTCTGGGATGAAGAAAGGACTTCTTACCACGGCTACTGAATGATGGCAAGAACGTGGGGGGAAGGAAACCAGGAGAGCTCAGCTCTGGTACGACAGTAATCACCAACGGTGTCCCTGGGAAACCTGCTTAAGCTTGTTGAGGACTCATTTCTTTATATACTAAACAAAGATCAGAAAAATCTTTTGCAGGGCTGCTGTCAGCATCGGATGAAGTAGAATTTTGAGAATACCTGTGTAAACTCTACGTGTGATTGGAAGACCAGAGGTGGTGATTCTGAGGTGCCTCTGAAGCCAGCATCTCTAAAACATGGACACTGATGCGCGTCTGCACTCCTAACTTCTCTGAAGATTTACAGCCCTTTCTCGCCTTCCGCCACACTGCAGGAGACGCTTGAAATTCGTGGAGGTCACATTTGAAACTTTGACTCTCCACAAAGTTCCATAGCATGGACTTGGCACCTGGCTGGGGCACCATTTGCATGGAGTGCCAGTGGCCTGGTGCACGCCCTGCACCCACAATGCATCTCGCAGCGAGGACACCAAGGGGCAGAGGGGCCCACTGTGGAGCCGTGTCAGCTCATGTGAATCGGAGTCTTAGGACGTCTTCCTGAACATGTTGGTGCTCCAATCAGCGCCTCCCCAGGGACTCAAAACCGGGTCTGCTCCTGTTCCCAAAAAGGAAAACCTTCTAATCTCACATCACTAGAGATGGAGTCCTTGCCTACTAGATATAACACACAGGTTTTGTGCCAGCTCTCTCCCTAAAACTATGCATGTGTTTCAGTGACAGCCTCTTCCTTTCCACGTATTCAAATGAGACGTATGTCCCTGTGCATTTGCAAAGCAAATCCTCCACCCTATGCCTGGACCACGTTGCCCTCACCCCCAGGCCCCACCCACCGTTTCTCTCCCTTCACCCAGAACTTTCTCTCTGAAGCTTCCCTCTGCCTCAGTCATGCACAGGGACGCTCCTTAGACTGCTCCGTCACCCAGCCCTGTCCTCCACCTTCCTTCTGGTCTCCCCACATTCTCCTACATCCCCTCAAGGCTCTGCCTTCCAGCATCTTCCTGACTCTGCCTCCCCACCTGTTCCCAGAGGGCACTGGATGCTGAGGACTCCTCTCCATCTCTCCAGCCCCCACTTCCCATGACCTGCTGAGGCTGCCATTGAGGCACATGGGGCAGCATCACACCCAAGACGTCTCCTCACCATCAGGGCCTCCCCACAGCCCTCTGCAGCCCTGCGTCCTCCCTGCCTCCCCAAAGCCAGCCCAACCTTCCTCCTCATCCATTTTCCTGTGTCGGTTGCCCTGGTGCAAAAATCGAAAGCATCACAGTTCTTCAAATGTCAGTCATGGGAGGAAAATGACCCTTTTGTTGACATCTGGGCCAGGCTTTGTTTAGCTTCCTCCTCCAAGGCTGCTGCTTAGTGCTCAGTAGTGACTGATGTTCTTCTTTGGTGACGTGGAAGCAGCTCTGATAGGCAACCAACAGCTACTAGCTGGGAATCTTCCCAACTCCAGAACCTGTGCTCTTTCCCTGACACCGCCCTGCCCCAATAGTGAATAGCTACCACTGGCCAACACAACTATGGATACAAAGATTCTGACTTCAAGACACTCACAAAGAGTGACCAACGTCTAACTAGCTGTCACATTCCTCCCTTATCAACTCAGTGATTGAGTGCTGAACAAGGTCTGTCTCAGGCTGTCTTTAAGTCTGGCCACTACAGGCTGCGGAACCTGCAGCCTGGGATGAGCTCAGAGTTCCTCTGCTGCAGAGTCCCGATTGCTGTACCTGAAGTTATTGGGGGGCATGTGGCTGGCACAGATCGCTGTGCTATTGCCAAAGTCAAGAGGCAGACTAAGGGATGCAGCTTGGAGTTCCCAGATTAGTGTCATGATTTATGGGTTCTCCAGTGTGGAATATTTAACACCCAGGACACGCTGCTGCTGCTCCCTTATCTACAGCAGTGACTTCGGGATAATGATGTGTATCCTCATGGGACCACGAGCCAGGCCTGGTGGCTGTAGATACCTGCTGAAGTCTTTGGGAAAGTCTGCTAATCCTGAGACCCCAGGAAGGGGACCTTGCACAGGAGGTCTGGGAAGTGCTTAAGACTGAGGCGGCCCAAGGCAGGGCAGAGCAGGCAGAGCCTCTGCTCCCCAAGGCTGCAGCTCCTTCAGTGATCATCTCTGAAGGGACAGAGGAGGGAGCAACAAGATTTTGCAGAGGGATTTCCAGGGGGTTTCTCACTGAGTCAGCACCTGCATAATCTCCCGGCAATGACCCTCACCCCCTAGAGACCCAAATCTACTTAGAATTCCAGGCAGTGAGATGTGTTAATTATTTCATCCTCGCTGGGGGCACTGTTAACATTTCACATTCTTTAAACATCAGGTTAATATTTGAGAGCAAATTGCTCTCCCACCCTCCATTCCCACTTCTTTCATTCTATCTCCTCATCAACTTATCAGTTCTTACCACCCCCCAGGGGCCCTGATCCTTTACCAGAACCAACATTTACCTGGCCAGCCCATGAGTAATGGACAGAAATTTGGAGAAGGGATAGCTTTCTCCCCAGGAAACAAGCCATGGTGTTCAGATGACCTGCTTGTCCATATTGGTCAAGGTTCTAGCTTCACTGTATAGCCTGGTTTCTAAGCAAAGGCAGAGACCCAGTGTCTGTGGGTACCACTTACTGTGATGGGCTGTGTTTTAAATGGTGCCTCGGATAATGTATATGTGTGTACACTGTATACACAGCAACATTATCTGTTCTACCTTTGCCCAAATTTAAGGGATTAGAGAGGATGGCAGTGGGCAAAGAAGCAGACACTCATGTGGCTAGTGTCATAAATTCACATATATGTGTGTGACAGGACCTTACTTCTGGGTAATCTTTACATTCCCAGGGGCTACTGGGCCAAGAACCAAACTCTGTTATTCTTTAATGACTTGAGTAGAGAGAACATTATCAGCCTGTAAAACACATCTTTGCATACATACTTCACTCACCTCTGAGATAATCAAGGCTCCACTCAGGCCCCCCTATTCTAGACAAGTATTAACCACAGCCACAACATGGTCACCAATGGCCGTATGACTGCAAATGCCAAGGTGACATCCTTTATCGTCCCATCTCCCCTATGATGGGAAGATGACTCGATGATACTTGGAGAAGCACAGGAGCATCGGGGCAGGATGGCCTCAGGGGATCTCACCTGGGCACTGGGCTTCAGCAAAAGAGCCCCGACAAGGAACAGAGCGCTGGGCTGCATTAGCTTTACTCTCCATCTGGGGAAAAGATGCCTTTTCATCAGACATGGATGTTGTTCTCAGATGAGGCTGTTTCCCTCATCTTGAGCCACTGATCATGGAAAATATCAGACACAATCTTCCTTTAACAAATGCTGCTTACACATAACCTAAAGGGGCAGGCAGCCCATCCTGATTAGTGCCATGGTGGAACAAAGGGGCTGGTATTATCTAATTTATCTTTACAACAGCACTGTGTTACAAGGACTGTGAGAGTTTTCCATTGCTACTGTAACAAATTACCACAAACTTAGTGGCTGGGTTTGATTGGGTCCTCTCCTTTGGGAATCCCAGGCTGAAATCAGATGTCAACAGGATGTGTCTATCTAGAATCTCTGAAAAACAACCTGCTTTCAGGCTCATTTGGTTGTTCGCAGAACTCAATTCCTGGGGTTGCAGGACTGAGGTTTCCCTTTCCTCAGTTGACCTGAGGCTCATCTTAGCTGCTTCCATGTTGCCTGCCTCCCCAGCACTGGGGGTTGGTCAGTTCCCCTCATGCTTCAAATCCCTCTGGCTTTTCCTTCTGCTACTTTTCTTCTGCCCACAGCCTGGCAAAGTTCTCTGTTTATAAGGGCTCAAGTGATTAGACTGGGTCTACCCTAAGATGTCAGGGTAATCTCTTACCTCCAGGCCACTGATTAGTGACCTTAATCATATCTGCAAAATCCCTTCCACCATGTAAAGTAACATCCTGATAGGTTTCAGGGTTAAAGGGTAGACATCTTTGGTGGGGTGGTGGAAGGAAGGACATTCTTTCTCCCTCCCACGGGGATCATTGGCTCCACTTTAAGGAACTAGAACAGGCTGAGTGAAGTGAAGGAACTTTCCCGAGGATGCCTAGTGATGACTTCCAGATTCCAACTTAGGTCTATCTGCCCATGTTCTTTATATAACACATGCGCAAGTGCGTGGGCACAGGGGAGCCAAGGCTGGCATAGCCTGGCATCCCTGCCTACATTCTGGAGGTGGCGGGTGGTGGTGGTTCCTCTCTGGGCCTACTTCATCTGTCTCTTCTCAGCAGTCTTTTGTGCCTCCTTTGCTTTGGAAATCCCCCATTCTAATCCAGGAATCCCATACTTCCCTTCATGCAAGTGCCAAGGCCTCCTTTTTGGAAATGTGCATCCCCCACCCAGGCCACCTACACACACACACACATTCACTCACACACACACACATTCACACACACACACACACACACACACACACACTTCATACCAGGGCAACAGATTCCTTTTATCTCTAAAGACCAAAAGCTAAAAGTAAGATGCAGCTCTAAGGAAGTAGATATATTACACATTCCCTGTGTAATGTAAATTGCAGTTTAAGCATCCAATTTTAATGCAAATAAACTTCTGAAAAAAAAAGAAATTCTAAAAGCCATATGTCTCTAAAACCTGCTCTCATGCTGAACTGCTGATGCAATTATCAGAGGTGTTCAGCTCACCTTAGAAGCATTTGGTGGGAATGGCGGCCCCAGGGCCATGTGTGTGAGCATGTGAGCCATCGACCATGGCTGTGTCTAACAGATAAAAACCAAGATGGGGCAGGGCAGGAGCTGCACGTGATGGAGCAGGTCAAGGTCATCCTGGCTGGATTCTTCCCTAATAACCTATGTATTTTTGTGCTGTGACATAAAGTCAATACCACATACGTGAACACATCTAGAATTCATAGAAATTCTACTTTTTGGAAAGGCAAGATGTCTCTGCCAGTACTGTTATTGTTCTCATGTTTAAAGGGAACCTTTCATCATGGGCTCCAGTTAATGTAATGAGACCTATTTTAAAGGAAGCTGCATATATTATATCCTGTTGCCCTTTTCGCCCCTTCCCATTCAGCTTTTGGCTTTTTGAACACACATTTAGTGAGCTGTTTCTACTGTTATGGCCTCAAGAACAAGAAGGTGGATGAATGGCCTTGCTTTTGAGGAGTTCCAGGTTTGGCAGGAAGCCGGGTGGCAAGCATAGACAAGATAAACAGAAATAGTAAGAGGGCTCAGTGCAATGACAGAGAAGGGAACATGGTGCTGGGGGTGCAGCATGGTGCTGAGGGCGGGTAGGAGGGTGGGGCAGGTGTCCTCCTTGTAGAGGAGGTGGCCCCAGGACTGCACTGTGGGAAGAAGTCAGCTTCTGCTGTGGTCAGCCTCAGGTGGAGATGGGAGGCCGGGTCATTGTGGAGGGTCGGGCATATTAAGTGTGGGTGGTTCTGTTTAGGACCTCTGGACTGGAGGCTGGAGGCAGGAGGAGACTGATGAGGCTAGAGAGGAGGGGCAAGGCCACGGGAGGGACACATGAGGAGTAGGACCTGCTTCTTTGTACAAGAGGGAGCCATTGCAAATACTAGGCCTGGGAGGGGTGAGAAGATATGCATTTCAGAAAGAGCATGTTGGCAGGAGTGGGAGGTCAGATTCTGTAGTAGAGCAGAGGTGGGAAATGACTCAGGACAGTTGGTAGTAATGGAGAGAAGGGGATGGGTGTGAGTGATACTAAGGGCAGTGGGTCTTCAGGATTTGGGGGATAGGAAGCACCTCCTGCCACACCCAGCTGGGCACTTTCCCTCACCCCTTAGCGCCATCTGTCCTTTGCAGCTGGAGTACCACTCACAAACTCCACTGAAATCTCCCATCTTCAATCCAACCAGACCCTCTTTTGCATCCTCCTCCAGCTTCTTAGTACCTTGTCATCCCCACCTGCAGATGCAAAGCTGCCCATGTGACATAGCCGCCATTGGAAAACACTGCGTTTTCTGGCATATACAATGCTAATACACACACACCCCCATCCATCCAGAAATGGCTTTCGAAAGGCTGTTAGCTGGCTACAACATAATGGAATGTTGGGGTGGGGAAAATGAAGTGTTTCCTGTGATAGCTGTTGGCAGTGCTTGTTTTGTGGTATAAAAAATTTCGTGATGCATTGTAAATGTCTCTCCCACACTTCCCAGCACCCTTCCCAAATTCTCTATTCCAATCAGCCCTTGTTAATGCCAAAAGACTTGGAAGCCTGCTAGATGTGATTGCTACTTGATTTGAGATGTGTGTTAACATCGCTGTAAGGAAAGGTACTGCCACCAGTACCAAAATGGACCAGACTATGCCATCGTTGAAAATAACACGCTGCCGGAATCCAAATGGGACTGCCATGTGGAACAAGAATCATGCTCACTTTGTGCAGTGCAGGAAGGCAGAACGAACCTGACAGACAGAAGCTGGGGGGAGCCAGGATTTGATTTAGAAGATTTTCTAACAGCCCAACAAAAAAATTCTCTACGACAGAATGTGCTAAACTGTGAAACTGTGAGTACATCATTATAAGTAGCATTTGAGCAAAGATTAGATGGCTGCTGTCTACCAAAAGTGCTGTAGAGAGGAATCATTTGATGGGCAAAAGAAATGCTAGAACACGTTGCTCAAAGGAACTGGGGTCGTCAGGACTTAACAACTGGCTCTGCCCAATAAGAGCGAATTCTGCTCTACTGAGAACCCCAAGAGTCTACCTGGCTTCAACTTCTGGGCTGGGGCAGGCAGACCTAGCCTCAAATCCCACACCAACAACCCCCTGACGTGTTCCAGAAGGCTTTCATGGACCGGGCCCCAGGGAGGGGCTGGGTTTGGAGGGAGTGTTAGTCTGTTGTTTGCTGAGCTTCCAGTCTGGCCCCTGTGTGGCAGGAGATTGACTTTGCTGATGCATTTCTCTACACTGCCCAGTTTGGGAGAACAGATGCCGTGGGTCAGGCTAGAAGCCATAAATTGCTAGGAAATAACTCTTAGTGACTGAGGAGGAAAGCCATAAAACTTTCTGGAGGCTGGAACAGGAGAAAACAATGACAGCAGACAGTGCACGGGATTCCTATTAAATGCCAGGACGGCCCGTGGATCACTCTCCTGGCCTGCATCAGAGGTGGGAGAGCCCAGGCCAAACGTGAGTCCCTGCACTCAGAGAGGGGAAAGGCCCTGACATGTGGCGGGCACTGCACTGGGCGCCGCAGGTAGCCAGGAACGAAACACTCAAATCCACGCCCTTGTGCGGTTTCTATTCCAGCTATCTGTCAGGTCTCACCTGTGGGAGGAAACTAACATTTACCATGCCTATGTGTGCCAGGATTCTCCCACTTACCTCAGGGGATTTTCACAATAACCCAAATTAGTAGGATTATTATCCTGTAGTTACACTTTTAATACACAAGGGAAATTAGGGTCACTTAAGTGTCACTAGCTAGACTGTGTCTTTCTGACTATGCTGTTTCTCAGCCCTGTACTACTATGGCCATACCTGGCCATCTGCAAAGTCTTGGGCCTGGCAACCCAGCCTCCCTCCCTCTAAAAGACACTGTAGTAATTAAGTGTTCTGTAGTAGTTAAGCCAGACCCTCCTCATTACCCGGTGCTGAGACCATACTCAGAGTGGCCAAGGGATGTTAATGGATATTAAGGGATGTCACTGTTGTTCCTGTTCTTTATTCTCTTCTCTATCCTGTCTCCTTCCAATCCCTAATTTCTAGCTGCAGTGCTCCTAGTGCAACCCACGTCTAGCCCCTTGGACTTGGCACTCCTCTTTGGTCTTTCTGGCTGTGGCATCTCATCTTTCTCCCAGCAGTCTCCCCGGGTGTGCTTTCCTGGCCCTTAGCATCCATGTGGCCCCACAGAGCAATTCCCTTGTTACTACCCTCTCCAACGACCATTCCTGTGGTGCCCCACTGGCCTTCCCCCAAAGGAGCGACTCACCCACCATCTCCAGGCCTTCCTCCAGGCACGCATGACTCTCTAACAGCTTGGTGCTGGATCCAAGGACTCAGAGATCCCTGCTCCAGCCCCCGGGGTGTACAGAATGATATAATTCAGGGACTCACCGAAGTTCTCCCCACCCCAGATGTCCATGTCCATATCATATTTCCCCAGATAATCGAACCATGCTTTGTCGATCACAAAGAGCCCTCCAGCTATGATCGGAGTCCTGTGCATTTGGAAGAGAAAGAGAAGCACCAGTTATAGCAGGGAGATGGCTCTCAAACTCTTCTGCCCCAGGAGTCTGGAACCCAAGGCCATTTTCTTCCCATTTCTGTTCCTCTTCAGAAGGACTAACACATTTTCTAGTTATCTGAACAAGAACAAGCTCCAAGGCTTTCCCCTTTGACCGTAAATTGCCTGACCTTGCAGACAGGCCACTCACTCACCAGCACACCTCCTGTGAGGTGAGGCTCTTGCTCAGAGCTCTGGCTGATCTGATGACCTGGGAGCCTCTGCCAGCCTCAGCCACAGGTCCTGACCAGCACGGCTCTCCTGGGAGTTCTGTTACTGGGGGCAGGGAGGGTGGCCACCGACAGGGCAGGGAGAAGGGCGGAGGCAGTGCCCATTGGCAGAATATCTTTCTCCTTTTTCCCTTTTTGCCTCTGTGTTACACGTTGAATTGTGCCCTCTTCTCAGCTCCCAGTACATCAGGATGCGGCCTTATTTACACATTGGGTCTTTACAGAGGCCACCAAGTTAAAATGAGGTCATTAGTGTGGGCACTAGTCCAATATAACTGCTGTCCTTTTAAAAAGGGGAGGAAATTTGGACACAGAGGCACACACTGACGATGTGGGGAGACACAGGGAGGAGACGGCCACCTCTAGACAAGAAGACAGGCCCAGAATGGATTTCGTGCACCTGATTTCAAATGTCTGACCTCCAGGACCAAGAGATGGGACGTGTGTGTGGGCTGCATAAGCCACCCGTGTGTGGTGCATTGTTATGGCAGCCCTAGAGAGGCAGCCCTAGAGAACTTTGTTTCCTCTTCTTGGGGCCCTACCCTAGCCTCCCTTGCCTGGATGACTGCGAGAGATGCCACAAGTGCCTGGAAAGGAAATGGTCTGGGAGGGGAGCAGATGAAGGGGGCAGAGTCCAAGCAAATAGTCCAGTGAGTACAAGGATAGGTGTCAGGGAGGCTTAGCAGCAGGTTTGGTGGGAAAACCCTCGGGACTGGCCCCCCCATTCAGTGGCCCCGCAGGTAAAGGGAGTTTTCTCCTACATTGAACAAACAACCGTGGGAAAGCCAGGCAGACACTCAGGACTCCTGATGCCATCACACCCTGCTGGTCCCTGAGAACTGGTCTCTTCCTAGAAAACGCTTGTTCTATGAGCAGAGTTATCCCACAAGAGAACCTGTCCTGAGAACACCAGCACTGGGACAGAGACAGGGAAACCCAGCACCACCACCTTGACCTTGACATGGTCCGTTCCTTTGAGGTGTCTGGATAGGTAGTGCTGTGCCCACGGCCATGCTATGCACTGCCACGGCAAGAGGCTGAGGAGCTGATGTAAGCTGTGTAGGACTCAGCATGGGAAAAACTCCTCTGCTTTTAGAAAGAAAGGTCACTGCCTAGGGCCAGCTAGCTAGTTTCCCTCTCAGCCTTTCTCCAGATAGTGAAGGCCGGGGGGGAGGGGAGGGATAGCAGGTAGATGAATGAGACACCCATCTGCAGTGTCACCGTTAGTATCCCCTTTCATAGCTCTTCACATGGTTTGCAGTTTGGCTGAAGTTAGTTCAGTGAAGACGATCGCACATTTACTGCGCGGCAGCACCAGGGACACGGAGATGCCCTTAAATAGTCCTGGGCATCCCGAAGTCTCTGGACTGAGACATTTTAGTCCTGGGACAGGTTTACTGTTCAGCCTTAGATAGGACATGAAGGCCACACACTCTTGGTGCTGAGACTGCAGGGTCCCCATGGGGGGCTGCAATGCTCTATTCCATGTTGAGCCCTTACATGAGTCCCAGGCCCCAGGCAGATACCTGCCACCATGTGCTGTGGGTCACCAGGGGCCTAGAAGAGAGAATGTGAGTCAGGACAAAGCCACCTGCAACTCAGCAAAGCAGCCGGAGTCCATGCCACCCACTGTCACATTCTCACACAGAAGGGGCAGATGTACTTATTAATTTGCAGCAGTGGCTGACTCGACCTTCCTGGACCAAATCCTGGCACACAAGACCCCAGATCTCTGCTCCTAGCCCCAAAGGCCCATCCTTCTCTCACCAAAGGCCTACACAGAACCTGCCCAGGGAAGCAGCAAGCACAGGCCCATCATGGCACACGTGAGGGTGGATGACACTCCTCAGCATGGGTCTCCACCAGGTCCCCAACCCCTTAGCTAGAAGTCTCCTCCTAAAATAAGGGTAAAAGTGGAGGTGGCCTGGCAAACGGTCCTCTTCAACTCTGCCCAGTCCTTTGCTGTCTAGTATGGAGTGCCTTCCTATACCACGTGACAGAGGGAAGGACCCAGTGGGGACAGATCTGCCCACTCACCCTTGCACTGATGCTTCCTACTTACCTAATGGGCTCCGTGGGGTCCAGGCGCCGAGCCTTCTGCTCTGGTGAAAGCTGCTCCCATTGGAAATGGAGGCTCCAGTCAAACCCTGAAACAGAGCACCGACCCGCTTGATTTGGCCTCTCAGAGGTACCGCAGAGCTTCTCCAGAAGGGCATGAATGCAACTAGCTTCCCTGAGAAGCTGGCCTGGGATATAGGTCTCACCTGGGCTGACCAGCAGCCCGCTGCCGGAGCTCCTCTCCCAGCCCACTTCCTTCTCTACCTCCTGCTGCCTCTCTGCATCTTGTCTGCTGGGAATGGTCAGGAGTAAAGGGCAGAGGATAAAGAGCCCCGTGTAGGGCCAGGGACAACAGGATGCACAGTCAAGGAAGGGGCCCTGCGTCTTCCCTTGGCCCTGCGTCTCTGGAAGGTGTGAGCAGGTTTGTGAGTGGCCCCTAGACTACTGAATCACCTCAACATCGGTTGTGGGGGGAGCTTGAGGCTCTGGGCAGAGAGCTGGGGCGAGTCTCTAGGATTGGGGGGCAGAACAATGCAGGCCCCACGCAGCCAGGGAATCCTTGCTCTGGTCATGTTTGCGGGCTCTGGAGTGAGCTCTATCTTAGAGCTAGGATTCCGGGAGCTAAGAGCATCCTGTCCCACCCTCCCATCCACAGTTCCGATGTAAGAATCAAGCTGGAGCTAATTATATTGCAGGAGGCAGGCTGGGAGTTCCAGACCAGCCACCAAGAGTTTCTCCTCACTTTCCCTGCTGGGAGGAGGCATCAGCCCCACTCACCTCCTCGGAGCTCTGAGGCAGACTCGATATAGGCGAAGGTGTCCAGGTTGATAATGTCAATGACAGGGCACACCACCCGCGTGTAGTCCTAGAAGACAACAGGCCATGCTCAGCCCAAAGGGAGGACCCTGCTGGGAGTCGGGGAGATCCAAGGCCTCCCTTGTGGTGTCAGACACAGGTTCTGTAACCTCACCTAAGCCCTTTTATCTCTGAATCTCAATTTTATCATCTGTAAAACAGGGCCCTGGACACTGGGTCCTCTCCAGTTCCGATGCCTAAAATGCCAAGAGCCTCTCCTTGACTGTTGGGGCCCTCTCCACCACAGGGGCCGGAGAATGATGCAGACATGCTACAGGCTGGCTGGGGAGCACTCTGCACTGAAGAGGGGACACTGGGAAGTCCTCCCGTCTGGGGGCCCCAGGCTGGGAAGACGGCCCCAAGCCTGCAGCCCTAAGAAGCAAAGCCACACCCCCCCAGGGAAACTCTAAGTTTTATTCCAGGACTGTAGCTCACTGACAAGTTGACGGACAGCATCTCCAGGGACTGCCAACTTCAGCTGCTCTCGCAGTGGTGTCCAGCCTTTTTTTTCTCTCCCACACATTGGAAGAAGAGCTGCCTTGGGCCACGCATTAAATATGCAAACACTAATGAAAGCTGATGAGCAAAAAAAGGTCTGCGCATACTTTTTGTGATATAAGACACCACATACAAGCAGAAAAAGTCCCCACCAAATCTGCATGAGGCCCCATGTGTTGCAGGTTGGACATCCTGTAGATAGATTCTCATTAATCTGTGCCAGGCCCTGCCTTCCCCCCTGGTTTCCAGACTCACATTTGAGCCACTGGCCACCTCCATGTGAAGTCCACTCTGCCCTTGAGTGGTGGCTTCATCCTCTTCTCCCCAAAATGCTGCTCTCCCTAAGTTCCCTAGTTCTATAGACGTAGTCATCCTGTTTCTCCTCCTTCCCCCAGCATTAGATGGAGAAGCTTCTCTTGGCCCATCAACCAGATCAAGCCCTGCTAGTTCTAACTCTAAAATCGCTCTTTTCAAATTCATCCTGCCTCTCTTCCAGCCCTCATGCCTGGGGAGTGCAACAGACTCCTAAACCCAACCCCACCCACCTCCTTCTCTTCTTCTTTCATTCTACTTTTGGGCACCAAAGTTTTCTTTCCAATTTGCAAATTTGACTCTGCTACTCAAATGCAAAAAATGCCAATTGCCTGTAAGATAACTTGCAAAGTCTTAGTCTGACACCCAAGACCTTCATTACAATAGGCCTGCCTCTAGCTTTCCAGCCTCATCACTTCCTACCTCCCCTATGCCACCCCACCTGCAGGCATCGAAATCATCCAGAAAACATGTTCAAAACATGCAAGTCCAAGTCATCAGCTCTTGGGGGCCATCCAGGCATTGTACACATATTTTTCATGTTTTCTAATTCCAGGTGAGTACCCCTGTACTTGGTGTGCAGTGGGGGAAACTACACCCAACCCTCCCCCTGCAGGATGGTGTCAAGGAGCTGTGAACATGGAGACTCCTGGACAGCAAAATGGGACTCAGGCAGCCTGGGAAGGGGGCCAGAAGAGCCAGCAGGCCTCTGGGAACCAGTCCACTGCACCAACCACCTTTAGGCCGACACAGGCAGGAACCTCTGTTTCTCCTTGAAGCCATTTAATTTCCTGCTTCAATCTTTCTCCCAAATGAGGCTGTCTCCTTATTTTAAGCTCCAGATTCACTGAGTGCCTGATTTTAAGTTCACAGACTTAATTTGGCCCTCAGCCTCCCACATGTGACTCACTCTGACAGTAACAAGGTACCTCTGAAAACCAGTTGGCCCATGTGGAAAGGAAGGTTCATTTTCTATGCATTGCTTCTACCTCTGGGATGTCACAGATGCTCATTCACAGTTGGCACTGCACCTGCCCAGCTGCCATGGTTCCTCTGGGGCTCTTCTTGTGAGCTATTGTCATTGTGTGTCTGTGTGTAGATACACGCTGCAGGCACACAAACACCACCACCCATACAAATGCCTGTGCACACACCCTCACACACGTACACAACTGTCTCTTGAATGCTAAAATGTTCTCAGGTGCTCATGGACATTTTCTAGAAAGTCTGACAAAGTCTCCCCTTTGCGTCTGCTTTGAGTGTTGAGGCTTCTGCAGTGGTTCTGAGTCCTTCTATGACTCTTATGAGTAAAGGATTAACTGAGCTGAAAGATAACGTTTGGCCTTTGCTGGGAAATAACCTCTAAACACTTCTAAAGCCTAGAAGAATGTCTTTGTTTCCCAGGGAGCTGTGGGCTACCCCAGACAGTCTATGTGAACGATGTAATTTATGGTGAGGGCCTTGGTCCACACAGTGCTCACTCAACTTGATTTCTGGAGAGGCCTGGAGACCATGAGGGTGGTCAGCATTGTCTATGGGACTGACCCCAACAAAAACCTCAGATACCAAGGTCTGGTGAGCTTTCCTGGTTGGTAATGCTCCATGCATGTTGCCTTACAGCCTTGGTGGGAGAAGGAAGTGCTTTCTATACAATACACCGGGAGAAAACAAGTGCGGGTTCATGCCTGGGACTCTTCCCATGGATTTTGATCTGTGTCCTTTCATGTAATAAACCACAATTATAACAGTTCTGCTGAGCTCTCAGAGTTTTGAGCAAATGATTGAATCTAAGGGTGGTCCTGGGGACCCCTGGACTGCAATCCTGTTTTGTTTTGACTTCAAAATAAATCTTCCTCCAATATCTGCAAACCACAAGGCAAATAAAATATGGGCTGTTCACTCTAGCCACAGATGCCCCAGAACTCATGCACAGCTTCTGCCCCCAGGCCTGTGACAGCTCTGGTACGCTCCCTTGCAAGCTCTGAGGATTCTGACCTGTGACAATGTGGCTGTGACATCTGCTTAGTTGACAGTCACAGAGACCAGACAGGCAGTGAGAATGTCTGGTGCCAAGTGTGCATGGCGCCAAGACCTTGCAAGGGCCTGCAGGGGGCTTTAAGAATGAGACGTGGAAGCCAGGGCATGACTTCACAGAGCGCCACTTATGCATCCCTCAGCCCTAGCCCAGAGCCTGGTGGGCAGCAGGTGTTCAATCTGCGCTGGCTAGAAGAGGACGTCGATTAACTCCCCCTGAGGACACTGTGGGCACTGCCAGCCAGCAGGCTGCAGCTGAACAAGATGGCCTTGCCTCCTGTAGGCTTGGGAATGGAGGTGTTTCCAATACAAATACTCAGACCCCTGTCTTGTACCCCAGCAGGCTGTATCTTGAAAGCTAGGACCATGCTTAGCTCAAGGAGGCAGTTGGTGGAATCCTGGTGGGTACTGGACCAGAGCCCCTGCTCTCTCCTCGCCACACAGATGGAAGCCCCTACCCTCATCTCACCCCATCCAGCCCTCCCCAGGAGCAACAACAGAGGCTGCACGCACCAGTCCCTGGCCATTGTCGGCCTGCTGCTGTGCCTCCCGTCTCTCCACTGACTCATGTAATTAAAGTCACACCAGGAATGGGCAATCAGAAAGCTCCATGAGACCTTCATTCCTGTAGTCACCCAGTGTCCCCAAGCACCTGCTGTGGTGTAGTGGTGGCAGGGACAGAGATGAATAAGACTTCACAGTCCAGGGAAGGTGAGGCAGATGAGGTGATTCTGAAGCAGGTGTAGACATGCAGCCTGGGACCTCTAAACTGGCCCGGAAGGAAGGGGGGGATAGGGGAGTCCTCAAGGAGGTGACACTGTGGGGCAGGGAAAAGTTGACAGGACACTGCGGTTCCTGTTCTGGTTCTGCCATCTAGAATACATGCGATCTTACACAAATCGGCACACCCTGTGGGACTCTATTCATCTCTAAGGTGAAGATAGATTGTTATTTGTAAAACTTCCTTACCTCCCTCATAGAGCTATTGTGAGGAGAAAGAGAAGACAGCAGGTGAGCAGTCTCGGAAGAATATGTAAGAATATGTAAGCTATTGTTTATATAAATTTACCCCATGCTACGGGGATTGGAATTTCTGAAAATCTTTTCTCCAACTAAAGAAATACGTTCATAGGAGGGGAAAAGAGAAGCCTATGTTAAAGAAAAAGCCAACCTGGTGCTCCAAGTGTCTTCCTGTAACTGAAAGGAAGAAAAGGAAAATTGGGGGAGGGGACAATGTGTAAAACTCCAGCTGAGGACAGTTCGTGACAGCTCAAGCCCAGCCTCTTCCTTATCTCTTTCTATTTTTGAAAATCCCAAACTCCAATTACAGCTTAAAATTTCTACTTCCACTCACAAGATCAAATCATGTTCTACTCTAAGGAGTCATACAAAGGCTGACACATGCCCACACTCCCTATCCCCACAGGGCTGTTCCAGAGGAACTGTTTGAGGTCACTGAAAGAGTCACATGCTCCCTTCCCTCCTCTCCTTCCAGGCCAGTTTAGAAGGCCAGGTAGGGTGGCTCATGCCTGTAATCCTAACACTCTGGGAGGCAGTGAATTGCTTGAGCTCAGGAGTTCGAGACCAGCCTGAGCAAGAGTGAGACCCTGTCTCTACTAAAAATAGGAAAAGTAGCCAGCTGTGGTAGTGGACACACCATGATGATACCATGGCACTCTACCCAGGGTGACACAGTGAAACTGTTTCCAAAAAAAAAAGAAAAGAAAAAGAGTCAACATCTAACTAAAATCTCTATAGCCCATGAAGCCACTGTAGCCTCCTTTAGCGGGCAGAGCCGGACCATGGCTCTGGGGTTTGTCTCACCTCTTTGCTATGAAAGCTTTAGCTCAGGCAATGTAGAGGACCAACTCACTTAGCTTGGGAGGCTGAGCTCAATCTTGGTGCTGCAGGATTCCCTGAGACATGTCTGGCCCCAGGCAGGCATTAAAGGAGCTGAAGACTGTCCAACTGACCAGTAGGTGGGACTGGCCATAGAGGCAAAAATGAGAACATTTGTCAGAGAGTGCTTCTGAGATGGACTCAGAGCCACTGGGATAGAGAGGGCTTTGCAGGTTCCCAAGGAAAGCAAGGCTGCCTTAACGCATTCTGTAAGGACAAAATCAGCATGGAGGCTTCTACTGATTAAACATACAATTACTATATGACCCAGTGATTCAGTTCCTCCATATATACTCTAAAGTACTTATTGAAAATAAGTACTCAACAACAACAACGAAAAAAACCTTGTACACAGAAATGTTTCTGGCAGTAGAAAGAACTCAAATGCTCATTAGCGGATGGATGGTAAACAAAATGTGGTATATACTGACCGTGGAGTATTACTCAGCCAGAAAGAGGAATATTGATACATGCTACACAAACATGCTAAAATAAGCCAGGATCCTAAAGTCACATTATATAATTCCATTTATATTAAGGGTCCAGAACAGGCAAATCCATAGAGACAGAGAGCGGAGGAGTGGTGGCCAGAGGCAGAGAGAGGAGAGGAATGAGGAGAAACTGCTAATGTGTATGACGTTTCCTTTCAGAGTGATGAAAATGGTTTAAAATTATGTTGTGATAAGGATTACGCAACCCCATGAACATATTACAATCATTGAATTGCCAACTTTCAAATGGTTAAAATGGTAAATTTTGTTGTATATATTTTACAACAGAACACACATACACTCATAAAAAGCCAGTCTAGGGGCAGACGCCTTGGGGATTAGTACATCTCTGTCATGGTTGTACCTAGAGCGGTCTGGGCATAGCTCTGGGCTGAGAGCTCCCACGGTCAAGTCTAGCCCTGACCATGCCCTGTTCCAGCAGCCCCAACATGGAATGATAGGGAGCTCCCAGAACCCTAGCTCCAGGGTACTGGCCAGCAACCTGGGTGGGGATGGGGGGGTGAGGCAGAGTGAAAAGGGGTGGCACTGCAGGTGGGCCCTGGGCCTGCCCTAGACCGCAGCCCTTCATTTCTTTCTTGGAGACAACGTCGTGACTGTTTACACTACAAAACATCCGCGATTCTGGGCGAGGGGCAAGTTACCTTAGAAACACTGCTTAGAAAACGTGTATGTATAACATTAAGAGAAAAAAGCAGAATACAAAATTATATAAATACAGTGTGATTACAACTATGTGAAAAAGACATTTTCTGCAAATGGAAAAAGATCCTCAATGCAAAGAAATGTTAACAGTGGATGTCTTTAAATGGTAGAACTTTGATTAGTTTTTTTATTCTACAGCTCTTTATCTTCCAGATGTCTACATGACCATGGATCACTTTTGTAATGGAAAATGAGAGGTCCCAGCCTCCTGTGTCTCCTGCCAGGAAATTTTCCATTACACTACATTCCTGGGTTTCAAATCCACTTTTTTTAATACCATGAATGACTTTAGTACAGGTAGGGAACACCTTGGCTCTTCCTTACGAAATCCCCTGTAGACAGAGTCACTGTCTCCAGCCCCCTCCTCCCCTGCTAAGCATTCCTAGACTCCAAATGTTAGTTCTGATTCTACCTCCTTAACCCTTAGCTGTTGCTAAATGAACTGCAGTTTCCTTTTAACCCCAGGCACGAATGGCAGCAGAATGATTTAGCTACCCCCAGGGTGGTAGCAGCAACTCCTGGGCCGTAAAGGTTCCTACTGGGCAGTGGTTACTTCAGTAACCAAGAGATGCCCACATGTTCTCTGCATTTCTCTCAAAGAATGTCCTTATTATGAGAGTTTTCTTATGGCTTCTACCTGTGGTCACTTACTGTGTTTTCCCTTCACTGGAGCTCGTCTGCACACCAGGATGGTACCAGTATACAGGGACTTGCTGGATCTCAGTAAGCAGGGTGTGGATCCCTTTTATAGCCTTTTCCACCCTCAGGCACCAAACAGTTGCTCAGTACATGTCTGTTAATTAATTTAGGAGCGGGAAGTGAGGGTGCTTTCCTCCTACTCTGACTTTACCACCTCCCCATGGCATCTGCCTCTTACTGACATTCCAAATGCTCATTGACGAGAGGCAGGCCAGCCCAAGGAGGGATCAGGGCCCCTACTGGGTTTGTGATCTGTTAGGGGAGACAGAGAACTAAACCTCTTGGACCCAGGGGACAACTATTGCCAGGAGTGATCCCTGCTGGCCGCACAGTCAGGAAAGGCTTCCTAGAGGAGCGGAGACATGGGGTGAAGGGAATAAGATTATGGAGCTGAAAAGAAGGCAGCCAGGAAAGGAAGGGCCTGGTCAGAGCAGGAACAGTGGGAGCGTCGGAGGCATGTTCAAGGACAAGGAGTGGCCTAGCCTTGCTGCCACCATAGCACAGAAGGAGGGGCGCACTTGGAAGGGCCTTCAGTGCCAGGCAAAGCCCTTCAACTGAATGATCCGTTCACACTTAGTATTTCTCGATCCAGACCTCTTTGCTGGAGGCAGGGAGGGGATTTTCCTAAATAACCCTAAGTGGAGGAGCCCTCCCATCCTCAGGGAAATGGTCAGCAATGAGACTGAACATCTCTGCCCATGTGTGAGAACTCTGTAAACCCGCCGAGCCTCTCTTACTGGAAAGAATGGCATTAGTAAGGATTTCCTAGTTCTCTTCTGAGCAGTTTATGTGGCTTGGTTCTTCCCTCCCTTAACACTGTAGAGTTATGCAGGGAGTCAAGCAGCTGCCATGAAGAGTTGAATAGGAAATGACCACAGCACAGGGAAGGTCCTGGCAGCACCAGCTAAAGAATATCACACCAAGTTATGTAATTGCCCGAGACTGTGTCCCCATCTGTGAAATCGGTATGTTAAAACACCTGACCCCCTAATTCAGAGAACAGCTGTGTATATCAGTAACTGGGCAAGATAGAGTCCACACATTCTGATCATCAGCTGTGGGTGGGTGGGTTTTTCATAAAATAATGTAGTGACGGGAAAAAGTAAATCTAGGATTTACTTTCTAGAGGTGTAAGTGGGACATAAAGAAAAGATGCACACAGAATTCCAGAGTGATTGATGGGCAGAGGCGAGGCACTCGGGTCTCTTACTATCCAGCCTGCCTGCCTGGTGCAGCCTTTGGGTGAGGGTGATGTGTGCTGGGAGGAAGTAAGATAGAGGCCAAAAGAACCGGGGTGGAAGCCTGGTTGAGTCTGCTGGCTCCTTCCTACAAAAGGCGCTCATAAGGGTTCCCTCCCTGGAGCCCGCTGCTCACCAGTATAAACATTTCTGGGCAGTTCTCTTGCCCATGAAGCTACATGTGTCGTGTAACAGCTGCCAGCAGCCCCAAGTGCAGGCCTGTGGTAGAGGACGGTGCTGGTCACCTGTCCTGTCCTTGTCTGCCGTGGGCTGCTGTGTGACCTCGGGCAGGCTGCTTCACCTTCACCTTTATAATGAGAATGGCAGTCTGTCCCACCCACCTCTCAGACAAACTGGGGGGCATGTATGAGCTGATGTGCTTGAGAAGGCCTGGAGACACCCGGGGCTGGAGCCCCAGCTCTGCCTCCAGCTCCACTCACCTCTTTGACCCGGTGCAGCAGCGGCTGGAGCCAGTCCCTGTTCACTTCACAGTGGCTGTCGAGGAAAGTCAGAGTGGTCCCCTGGGCAACGTCAGCACCCCGAATCCGGGACCGGACGAGACCTGCGGCCAGAGACAAATGACCAGGGAGGGGCCTCCCAGCATTCACCTGGAGCACCCAAACTCACACACACACCCCCAAGCCCCACACCCACACTGCTCACACCCGAGGCCTACCTTGCCGCTCATTGTTGCGTAAGCATTTCACTTTGGGCAACTTGATGAGCTGTTTGCAGTCATCAGCTACGAAGACAAAAGGTTATGCACATGAGCGTCTGGGACTGGCCAGCATGATGCCACTGTGCTCTACAGGTGAACCTTAAAGGTGGGTAAGGCAGCTCGACCCACGTCCCCACCCGCAACTGCAGAGCCAGGCCCTGACTGCAGGGTGTTCCCAGGCTGTGGAGGGGCTGAGGAGTCACTGCTGTCATTGGACAAGGTGGGCTTCTCGGGAGGTCAGCACACAGTGGCAGCTGTGCACTTGCCTGAAAATATTCCAGGTGGGAAATCACTGGGACACATGGATAGGCCATTCAAAGCATGAGATCCAAGTCTTGGTCACCCTGCTGGGTCTGGTAAAAACTGCTGGGAGGCCATGAAGGGTTGAGATGAATTTTGGACGTTCCTTTCAGAGCAGGGATCAGCCCGGCATGCGCCCCAACACAGAGACGGTTCACTTCTCTATCACGCAGGGAGATATGCTGGGCCAGCATGGGCAAGATACTGTGCTCTGGCATTTGCCCCAGATGCCCACTGGCTTGCCTGCTGTCCCCCCAGTTGCTTGGCTCACCAGTCCCTGGCTCTGAACTCCATACTTTGACCCCATCATTTTGGCATCAATTTATTTGCATTATCAAGGGAAGACACACTATCAGATCTGTGCCTCAGAAAGCTCACTCTGGAGGCCACAGGGAAGGTGGCCTGGTCAAGGTTATTCCAGAAAACCACATGTCGACATGTTCAATCCTTAAATAAACCATATATACTATTAACAAATCCTTTCTACAGACAAGGAAACTGACGCATATAAGGCAGATTAATTTGTTTGAGGCACACAGCCAGTAAGTGCGTAAGTCACAGGCCAGGAATGGAACCCAGGCTGTCTGCCTCCAGAGTCCACCAAAAACCACTAGCAGCTCTCCCTTCTCCTGCCTCAGTGCCAGACTATCTACCACCACGGCAAACGTCTCCTGACCTTCAAGCTCCTCCTCACCAGGGAAGGGAGAGCAGATCACTGAGTCCCAGAACTGAGTGCTGACCTTATTTCTCTGGGGCTCCTGCACAGCCCACTTCTGTGTCACTACCAGAGGTTTTGAGTCTGTGCCAATGGGTGGGGGTGCCCACTCTGTACAGCAGAACCCTCGTGGCAACGGCTCCCTGTACCCAGCTTCAAGCATAGTGCTGACGGGTATGGGCTCCACTCTGCTGGGACTTAGAGCTGTCTCCAGTGGCTCCCCTGTTTTCCCTGGTTTATCATTAGGAGGAGGCTGTCCTATCAGATAGGGCTGATGGCTGATCACGTGAAACTGTGCCCGGGCTACAGGTGTCAGCATTACCCATACTTGAATGCTCACATTGTTCTACCATCATCCCACCTTTCAAATTTAACACTCAGATGCCGAACACTCCCATGTTTTCCTCTGGAGAATAGATCTGGGGTGTGAATCAGCATGAGACCCAGGTTCCCTGCTGCCACTGCTGGAAGCACCCCATGCTGCCCACAAGGGCAAGTTCAAATGTCACTGGCCTTGTAACAGCTTTCCAACTCTCCTGACTAGAAAACACGAGATAGGAGACAGTGATGAGAGTATGTTGGGAGGTGAGAGGTGGTCATGCACTGTGTCGGGGCCAGGGGATGGGAGGTCACCTGGGGGGTCCCAAAGTAGGGCCCACATGGACCTCCCCGGGAATGGCAGAGAGAAGGCGTGTTAGCCTCAGCTCATACCGAAGATTATTACAGCATAAAGCGAGGAATCTCTAGTGATGGGCACTACTCTGGGCTTTGGTCCCAGTGTGAACCTTTGAAGGTTCATCATCTTTCCCCATGACCAGGAATGTAGTTAGAGGGCAATGACACAAGTTCATGTGCATGCCGCACATACTTGCACATACTCGCACGAGTGTGCATGCAGCCACACATATACTCACATGCCAACCACATCAAAAATCAGCAAAATTTAGTGGATTATGTCTTCCAAGATTCAGGGCAAAGAACCCAGGATTGTTTTTTAAAAGTAAAGTTTCTCTCCTTGAGCCCAGTCATGGACAAAGTCTTCCACATCTGTTACAGACTGGGCGTTTGCCCATCCCCAGGAAACCAGCGTGCTCACCTCTGCCTGTCACACAGGGTCTGGGAAGAGGCACTGGTGCCTAAATAGTGACATTACTTACGGTCATTGCTGAAGTCATCCACTAATATGATTTCCTGGATCAGATGCATAGGGGTGCGGTTTAATACGCTGTGAGATGGAAAGAGAAAAAACTCATTATGGCTTCCAGTGGCAAAATGTATGTGTTAACCGGAGTTTTAAAAAGACACTATTGCATTTGAGAAGTGAAAACTCAGAGCCACCACAGGGCTTGTAGAGTCACACAGTCGCACTGCCCATCTGTGAGTCAGTGGGGTGCAATTCTGCCTTCTCTGTCTTAGCGAACACCACCACCACACATCTACCACCAGCTCCCTGGAACTCTGCAGCAAATCAGTGAACACTGGCTGGTGCTATTCTAGATGCCACTCCTACAACTTACACCTCTGATACCTGTGCCCTGATTCAACCTCTTGTGTCTATTTAACTGTAATAGCCTTGACCCGCCCAGCCTCTCCCAGCCTACCTTCCCTGTGGCTTCCAGAGTGAGCTTTCTGATGCCCAGATCTGATAGTGTGACTTTCCTCACTAATGCAAATAAATAAATTGACACCCCCAATAGCTCCCCAAAGTCTACATCCCAATCCCCTGACCCCTGCATACTCACAAGGCCTTGGTTGTCTGAACCTGCCCTCGCATGCCCTGAACCACCCTCCACGCTGCTATCTGAAGATGTTCTGCTCATTCTTAATCCACAGCCGTTCTCCTGCTGCTGCCACTGCTGGAAACACCCCGTGCTGCCCAGAGGGTCAGTTCGAATGTCACTTCCTCTCTAACAGCTTTCCACCCCACTTAGTGAGCATTAATTACTTCCTCCTCTGGGATCCCTCAGCAGTTTGTATCTGATCCTTCGGCTTTTCTTACTTCCTGAACCTGAAGATTGGTTTTGCATCTCACCTGCCTATTGTTCCTGCTAGGAGATAATATCTCATGGCAGGATCCTTGTCCACTGCTCTCCATCTTGCCAGAGGCCAGCACGCTTTAGCCCTTTGCCACTCGGTGAGAGATAGTCAAGGCACACCTGCTGTGAGCTGTTAGGGGATGGGGCATGATGATGAACAAGAGAGCGAGTTCTAGCCCACAGAAGCTCGTGGTGCAGTAGCTACTTCCTATAAGCTGTGTAATCTTGGGCAGGCTACTGTACAGGTCTGTGCAGCAAAGTATCCCATCTATAAAACGGGGCTAATAATAGGAATACCTACTCCACAGTGTTATTGACAAAATTAAAGGAGAAACTTCATATAAAGTATTAAGCATGGTATTTGGCACTCAGTGCTGGTAAATGATAGCAATTATTACTATTCTGTGATGTTTGAATTGGATAGAGTTGAGCTGCCCCTCCTGTGCTAAGGGCCTCTACCCAGGAGCAAGGATCGGATTTCACTGTTAACTCTGGGTCCACACCTGACGAAGATGGCTGGATCCTGCTTCTCCTGAAAGCCCCCAAACCACATCAGCCACTGTGGGATGCCCAGAGTCCCGTGTACTTTGGAGAGGGGGTTCTGGCTGGATGCTGGCAGAGAGGCTGTGCCACCCCCTCTCCTTGCAGACTCCCCTGGAGGGGAACTTTGCCTGGAGCTACTATCTTTATGAAGCCTTAATTCTCACCATAGCAACTACTGTACGGTAGAGACAGGAACCCCAACACAAAGCCCGACCCCACGGTCACTGCCAGCTGGGAGCTGGGGACAGGGAGGGAAAGAAGACGGCGGCCTCCACTGCGGGGTGTGGGAGGGGTCTGTCCGCCACCATGGTCCCAAAGGAAACACACACACATAACCACCATCCCTGTAATCAGGGAGGGAGGCAGGAGAGAGCAGAAAACCCACTGGAAGAATAACCTCTAATGAGGTTTGATTACAGCTACAGCTTCTGCATTCGGTTCTCCCCATCCCTGCCGGCTCTTTGAAATTCAAGAGTTCTCTTCTATGAACATCAAAAGGTAAATCTCGTGCGGCTCTGAGCTGGTTGAACTGAGAGATGATTAGTGAATAAAAAATGTCCAGGGTTTAAAACAGAAAAGAGAGAAAAAAATAGAAATCGTCAGCAGTAAGTGCTAATTAGACCATTTCCTGGGAACACCTGGCTTGTTTTTGCTCTTCTAATCGCAGCAATTGGCATGGTGGCTGGGTCCCCTTAAACATGGCCAGGGGCTGGGAGGGCCTGGGATGGAGGATGGGCTTGTGCTATGGGCACCTGGGTGGCTGGAAGAGAAGAAGGTCAAGTCCAGTTCATGGGACCAGGCCTGGCCCAGATGGCCCTCTGGGGCCCTCCCTTATACACACTCATCCCCCAAATCCTGATTGCTAGAGCCTCCTTCTTCTGTCTCAGCACCCTATCTATAGCAAAGTAACTCCCCCTTCCCTAAAGCCCAACACAAGGTAGCGCTTCTCTGTGTACCCTCCCCCTTATGTGGCCTCAGCATGGGAGCATGTACTGGTC
The DNA here is from genome assembly GCA_963574655.1 of Perodicticus potto. Taxonomy (NCBI): domain Eukaryota; kingdom Metazoa; phylum Chordata; class Mammalia; order Primates; family Lorisidae; genus Perodicticus; species Perodicticus potto. The sequence goes on from CAUYRH010078444.1 coordinate 37,420, forward strand.
CCACCAGCATATTTGGGCCACACTCTGCCTGAGATTATTCTAGAACTGAGTCTCCTATGTGCAGCTCACCTCTCTGGCAGCAGGCAGCTGGGCAGGCAGAGTCTATACTGGCTGCATCCTAACTGTGGCCCTGAGGAGCCCGCAGAGCCAGTGAGGCAGTGTGGGCTCAGACGCCAGGTGGGCTTTGCCACCTACTAGCTGTATAATCCTGAACCAGATAGACGCTGGTTCGCTCCCGGCCTTCGTTTCTTCCTGTAATTACATTTTCCTTGTAAAAGCAAGTGATATTAATACTTGACCTACTTCACAGGCTTTTGTGCGTATGAAATGAGGAAATGTACTTGAAATTGCTTTGTGAACTCCACAGTGCTCTATGCAGGAAGGTTTTATCAAACACTCCATAAATACCAGTGGAATGAAGACCCGAGGCTGGCTGACAGTTAACTTTAGTCGTTCTGGAGTGAGACTGACTTAGGTTCAAGAGCTGCATCTGTGCATTGCCCTTTGCAGGCTGGGAGGGCTTCAGTAAGTGTTCTGCCTTCAGCACCAGAATTTCCTCAGCTGCGTGAGAAGAGCTCCTTGTGCCTGGCACATAGCTGCTGCTCTCTGAGTGAGCGTACTGACATTAATAATATTGAAACTTATAATAGCAATTTGCATGATTTTCAGCTATGGTCCTCAAAGTGCAAGCCCCTCCACCATCACCTAGGATCCACTCCAGACTTACTAAGAGAGACTTTCTGGGGTTGGGGCCCAAGAAACAGTGTCTTAATAAGCCCTCCAGGAGCTTCTACTGCCTGCTCAAGTTTGAGAGCCACTGCTGTCCGCTAAGGCTGGAAGCTCATAAAAACACCTGTTATCACTTGTGCAGGCTCACTGTATGCCAGGCACTGCTCCAAGTTCTTTACCCATCTGAACTTATTCAGTCTTTTCCACAGTAACCCCAGGTAGTTATCAATAGTAGTTCCTATTTTGCAGAAAAGGAAACTGAGGCAGAGAGGTAAAGTAGCTAGCCCAGGGTCACACAGCTGTTAAGGGGAGAGTAGGGAAAATCTGGACCCAGAATTCACTCTTAACCACTTTAATCTGAGAAATGTCTCCTCTAGATCTAGGATATTACAAAAAAAAGCAAAAGTAAGAAGATCAGGATGTGATGTGATCGGCTGTGCACGCTCCAAAGCCCCCAGGGGAGGGGCAGGGCTGTAGGATGGTGCCCCAAGAGGACACCCGAGTCTTACACATACACAAGGACTCACTGCATCAGCAGCATTCCTGCTTTTTATGTGAGGATATCCCCTGATTCACCAATGTCGTGATCCCCTCCCACATCCATCCCTTCCACCTGGCCTCTGCCTGGCTCTGACTGTCCCCAGCTAACTCAAGAGCTTGTGGGGGCGGGGCATGATGGGAGGGAGAGGGGAGCTGTCCAGAGTGCTAGAAAGTTAAAGAAGGAAGGTACCTTGGGGAAGATCCCTTCATGGACGACAAAGGTGGGGTAGGAAGTGCTGTCCATTCCTTCCTTTCTCAGTGCTGGTGATTTGTGCAGCAGATAGGGCAAGGAACCTCCTAGAAGTAATCTCCGCTGACCCCACCCCTAACATCCATTCCCACCCAGCAGCTGATGGGTGAGCTCCTGTGTGTCCACATGCCATGCTTCCCAGGCCCCCTCCTGCAGGTCACCTGTGTCAGGGCTGAGCTAGGGGCCTGCTTTCACTCAAGTTCCCAGAGCGCAGGAAATGGGGTTTCTCAGCTACGTCATCTGGCACATCATGGTTTCTTCTGAAAAGTATGGTGCTGAGGGGCCACAAACCCCCTCCCAGAGAGCCAAGTGTCAGGGCAGCTCCCCACCCGTCAGGGCAGTGGACAGAGGAGCTGGGGGTCACACCCCCAGGCAGGCAGGCAGACAGACTGGCTTCTCCACTTCCTGGCCTGTGGCCTTGGGCCTCTGGGCAGAACAGTGCCCAGGCTCAGGGTGAGGCTCTAAGGGGGTGAGACATGGACTGTGTTCTGTGTACCCAGAGCTCAGGATACATCTACCATATTAATATTGTCATTAGTGAGTATCACTGTTACTATTAAAAAGATATGGAGGATCAGCAGGAAGGGGAGAAATACATCTCGGAGCTGATGGGTGTAAGTCTGTGCACAGTGGCCTAGTGTCCCCAGTAACATAAGCACAGTGTTAGGAGGCACAGGGAGCAGCTGGCCCCTGGGACCCCATATTACTTTGTGCTCCCAAATGTCCAAGTACATTTAGTGCTCCTAAATGTCCAAGACATTCCCCAGAGGAAAGTTTATTATGGAAAATGTGTGAGAACTGGAAACACAAAAGACACTTTAATCACCATTTCTTCCCAAATATGGTTAATAACCTGCCCAAAGTACACAGCTAGGAAGTGGTAGGGTTGGGACTTGACTCCAAGTACAGTGCCCTTTTAAATGTCCCACAGCCGCTTTTCTCTCGTCAAGCACTTACTCTGTGCCAGGCACACTTCTCAGTCCCCTAACTGACTAGCCTGAAGCAGCCCTGTGTGCTAAGTACAACTAGTATTCCCATTTCCTTGATTTGGAAACTGAGCCATGGGGAGTTTAAGTAAGAGATGGATAAGATAGAGTTCTTTACCTAAGGCAGCTTACTGAAGATTGCACAGGAAAAATGGATTAAACGTCAGAACAGTGATGTGCAGAGGACCAGAGGAAGGCCCTGTGGGGTGCACATGAGTGCACTGGTGCACAGCCATCAGAGAACCCCCTGAAGGACCAGAATCTGCTAACCTGGAAAGCTAGGCGCTTCACTCAGATGCTAATTTACAGTGTCCTCATGAAAACATCAGCAGACGTGTCCAGTCAAGACCTGTGTTGTAGCTACCATGGGTGGTGGTGGGAAAGCAGAGACTGCCATTGGTTTGTTGCACTATTCCCCTCTCCACCCCTGCCTCCATGATCAAGCAGATCCTGAGGGTGTGGGGGGCAAGGGGCTGTGGTCTGATACCTGTGCTCCACTGTGTGTCTGCTCAGCCAAGACACTGTGATCTCCCCTCACCAGAACAGACTCAGGTAAATCGGACCTGCCCATCACTGCTCCCCCCTACACACCAGCCCCTGTTTATAAATCAGGCTGGCACTTTATTAATCTACCGTGAGACTCACGGTTGACACCTGACAGTGACTTGGCACATTTTCTTGTCAAGAGCTATTGCCTTCCCATACAATCGGAGATATTTTTATCCACCTGATTAATGTAACATTCATGATATTT
>CAUYRH010078447.1:0-21335 GCA_963574655.1 Perodicticus potto
AATTTTAGGGGACACACGTATTTGGTCCATAGCATCTCCCAACAATTGGCAACCCATTGAACACACCTTCCTCAAATCTTTTCACCTTGTACAGATATAATTGGTACTGACCTTGGGCAGGAAAACAGCACCAGTCTCCAAGTGTTGACAGTGAGAGAGCTGTGGCTGTAATGTCTGCTCACAATTCCTGCCTCCCTTGCCCACTTCCTACCCAAGTGTAGGTAGAAAAGTAACTTTTGTATCTAGTTTTTGTTCCTTTTTCATAATATGACTACAGTATCTTCTCAGTACTGGCAGATTTAATAGATGCAGTTTCTATTATGTGTGACTCCAAATTACTCGATATGTAACAAATTGTCATTTTGCTGAGATAAGAATTTGAAAAAGTTAATGCTATTAGTCTGAATGTGGTTTCAAGTCACTTAGACAGTGAGTGAATTGTTGTTTTCTGCCTATTGTGGCAAAGCATTATATGGAGGTAATGATATGCTATAGCAGAATTCACAGATGTGAGGATTCCAAGAGTCTCTGGATGCACCCTGCACAAGTCCCAAGAGTTTACCTGGTGTGCAAGACCCAGGGCACAGTGAGGTCTCTCCTCCTTGCCTACTGCTGAGTGTGAGCAATTACTGGGGAATTGACTTCGGCTTCCTATGACACTAACACTGTCACAGTCAGTGACAGATTCTCCCCAGAAATCAGGAGTGATCTTGATATGCAATCATATGGGCAGAACTAGTATCCACTTAGACCTTGTTGCGTTTACCTGCTCCAGATAGTACTAATGTTTAGTCCTGACTGCTTCTCTTGGGCTAGATAGATATTGTACTAATAAAAGTGGAAATATTTCATTTGTATTTGGAGATACTAGAGGATTTGAAAAAATGCTTTCCATCAGAGCTGTAATGTTGTGTAGATGCTGCCTGAGTGTGACTCACCCCTATGTAATATACTCTTTTATCCAGCATCCCAGAGGGTTAGTTTCTGTTACACTTGTTGCCCGCAGTCATCATGCCCTGGTGCTGCCCAGAATCTCCAGTGACCCTAAGACCCAGGAAGTCTTGGGGAGATAGAGAGCCACTTGCAGAAAGAAACTCCATTATCGTGAAAGCTACTCCTGGAGTCTTCGCCAAAAGCAATTTCTCTGAGTTTATGTTTAAACCTGAGAAGACTCCTCCTGCCATCAGGATTGAAGGGGAGAGGGAGGGAGCCGAGCCATTGTGGTTGGCCAGTGTCATCAGTCATGATGAGCCCGAATCCTGATGGAGCTGCTGAGAAGATGCTCACATGATGACGGATGAGGCTCTGCACAGCAGTTAACTCACTCATTTGTAATCCTTACTTTGTGGCCATTCAATAACCATCCTGTGAAATTATTTTCTGAATTTCCTGAAGGAAAGAAAGGAGCCAGATTTTACCCATTTTCTTTGGTGAAGCAGCTCAGCACTTATATATGTTTTCAGAGAACTTTCCAAGCCCCTTCCCGGATCCAACTTCAAGACCGTTATTCACGCCCTATCCCCTGTTTTGTGTGGGTGATGACATGGTGTTGTGGGCACAACTACGTCGTCCTGACTCTGTGCTCGGAGGAAGCCTGGGAGCCTTCTGTGGCTAACATCTCCAATGCCGTTTGGGAATGTCCTCAGGGCAAGATGCAGGATGATAGAACACTCTGTGACTTTTTCCTTTGTGACTGTGGCCACATCTCTTAGTCCGAAGCTTCTTTCTTCTGTGCTGTGCCATGGCCCACTTGTGCTGGGGATGGCTCACAGGTGTACAGAGACACCGACCTATCCCCAGCCCATCAGCACCTGGGAAATTGGGCCAGACCTAGAGTGGCTGAAGCCCTTGAGCCTGTCGCATCTGCAGGCAGCCTCTTCTGTATACTCCAGTAGGCCTCATAGGTGTGGTCATTTTCTGTGGATATGAAAAAAGGCTGGGAAGCACTGACAACTCTCTGGTTTTTATTTTCCTTTTCTATAAGTCAGGATTGTTTTTTCTTATCTTATTAAGACTTTATGAGGATCAAGGGCTTAAGTGAAGGAGCTGTAAGAGCTGCCATGCATTTGTGGGGTGTGTGGCTGGCCCCAGAAATAGAACTCTGCCTCTGGTTTACTTTCATTGGCTGTGCTTTGGAGAGTGAGATGGAGTCATAAAATCAATGCACTGTCCCTACCATTTGCTTTAAGCACTGACACAACACACTTCCTATGTCTTTCCTTCTTCTGCCTTCTCCAGGCTCCGACCGGAGCAGAGTTGCCCCCCCACACACACTTGCACTGAGCACACAGCTCCTCCTCCCAGGCTATCCTGAATTCACATCCCAGCCCTTCCCAATCCCCGTGGGCTTGCCCTTTTCTCTTTCTGAGCCTGTGCTGCGTTTAACAGCAAGTCTTTGCCCAGTGCCAAGAGCATCCTGAGTTGCCACGGTTGTGGCATCTTACACCAGGGTGTGAGCTGCCCGGTGTGGGCCCCTCCCCTTGGCGGCTCCAAAGGAGGACTCCTCTTCCCTGCCTTGTGGACAGATCTCATGAAACAGAGGAACTCCCCGCTGCCCTTCTCCCCAACAGGCTTCCCAGCCCAGGGCTATCTTGTTAAGTGAGTGAAGACCAAGCCATAAACCAATATGCCGTGAAATGTTAACACTGGATTCTCGGGATGCGCGAGGTATGCACGGTATTTATTTTCTTCTTTAGGCCTTCTTGATTTTTTTCTGATGTTCTATAGTAAAACTGAAAGTGTATTTTAAATTACATTCTAAAAGATGCACTCAAGATGTGCTGCATGAAGGCAAATAACAGCTTCAACATTCCTTCACACTCGCTGCCTCCAAATTACTGCCTCTGCCTTTGGAGCCAGGCGGCAGAGGGGGCGGGAGCCACCAGGAGGGGAGCAGGCAGCAATGTGGGCCATTGAATTTCCTCTTTTTAGATGTTGCTCTGGCAGCTAATTCCAGGGTGCTCATCTATGTGGTGGCAGTGTGACTTTCATGTTTTCTCCAAGGTGTTTTATGGCTTTTTTACTGTGGTGCTTTGAATAACTTCCTTTTGGTAACTTCCAGATAGTGAAAAATATCAGATGATTTTTTCCCCCTCCACTTTTCCTGCTACTTTATTTTGCCTCCATTCCTTAATGGAAGCCTCTTCCTGTCACTCCCTTCTCTTCCCTCCCCCTTCTGTTCTCTCTCTCCTTGCTGCCCCCCCCCTTCCCTCTCTTCACCTAACCCTTAAAGCTAAGCAAAAGCTCCTGGTCAAAGACAGACCCTGACTCTGCTGGCCTGGGCCATTTAAGAGGAGTGTAAATCCAGGATTATAGGTGGCACCCATGTGGCTGCAAGAGCAGCTCCTGGTGCAATGTCAACCTACCCTCTTCCAGAAGGGAATTCAGGTTTCAGAGCAAAGGGAAGGCCAGGCCTGCTGGCTGGATTCCAGGTCCCTTCTCTGTAGGAGGCTGGCCCAACAGACCGAGCAGCAGACGAAGGGCAGGAGGGCAACTGGTAAGTCAGGTCCATCCTGCCACAGGGTAGAGCCAGCTAGCTGGCAGATATAGGAGGCCTTCCCGGTAGACCTGAAGGTATCTGTTGTTCCCAATTCGGGGAAGGCTGCAGCCATCATAATCTGGTCAATCTCCTTCTGCTGTGTTTAAGTGAACATCCCTGTCCTCCAGTGCAGGCAGTGGGACCTCCAAGGGGTCCTGTGCTGGACAGTGTCACTATGGTTGGTCCATTCTTCAGGGTTCTGCAGTCACGTCAAATAAGGAGCAGGTCCTCTGGACTGAGAGACTCATGTTTGAATAACCCCTGTCCTCTCTGGCCTCCCACCCTAACCCCGCTGCCTTTAAATAGTTGACTCTACTCACCCACCTCAGGGCCTTAGCTCAGGCATCAGCTTCTCAGGTCTTCAAGATGAAGTTATACCCCCCTTACACGTTCCTGTAGGGCCGCACATCTCCCCTTCACAGGGCATGCCAGCATGGAGAAGTTGCTAGGAGTTGAGAGGCTGTTTGGACTGCTCTCTTCTACCCACCACACTCTAAGCTCCGAGCCTGGAGGCCCTAAAAGCGCAGTGTTTGATGCACCCCACTTGCCAAGGGCAGAGCCGGCCCGTAGGAGATGCTCAGTGAGGAGTCACTGGTTGAATGAGTTTCTTCAGCGCCATCCCAGGACCTTGGGCAAGTCTCTCAACCTCTCCGACCCTCAGTTCCCTCATTGGAAACTGAGGATAACAATCCCCCATTCAGAAAACTGTGGGACTTACATAAGTCAGTGGTTACGCAGCACACAGTGGTTACACAGCACACAGTGTGGGGCCAGGCACGGGGAATATGCACACTTGAAGTACCAGTCGCTTCCTTAGTTTTGTTTATTTCATCAGAGTATTGTGCTGAGCAGCGATTCGAAGGTTTAAAGTAGGTCTCCCAGTTTCTTTTCCTTTCCTCCTTTCCTCTATGGTTGAATGAGACACAATTTGGGGGAACAGAAGATTGGATCTCATGATTTCTCAATAACAAGATGCCCTTGGGTGAAGCTTTGTCCCTTCCTCTGTCTCAGTTTCCTCATCTACATGATGGGAAGATAAAGTCTTCACGGCCCCTCCCAACTCGCCCTCGGCATCTGCTTAGGGAACAGGGGTGGCAGTGACTACACTGTTCATGCTGCAAGGGGAGTGGAAGGTAAAAGGTGATACAGTTGCGGAGTTGGGCAAAGCAAATCATGCTCTTGGCCCGTCTATTTTAACACCAGCTGAGTTTATTTTAGTGATACGGGTGAAGGATGTTTTAGAATATGTCATCATGACAGTGCCCCTTCGTAAGAGCACAAGGATTTCTAATGTTCCTTTCTTCAAAAGGGCCTGAGGGCTTTATATATACTGTCTCATTAATTCTTTGAGCATCCCCAAATTTGGCTGGGAAAGTATGATCAGTTCTGTTTTATATGCAGAGAAACAAAGCTTCAAAAAGGTTAAGCAGCTTGCCCAAGTTCAGGCAGGAACATCGCTGTAACATCACCCTGGTCTCTCTCTAGCGCACCAGTCTGCCTCTGGAAATGAGACTAACCAGAGAGAGGGACAGGTCTTTGTGTTGAGCAATGTGGCATTTAGACTTGTGGCTTCTTGGAGGATAGACCCTTTCTCCTGAAATTAGAGGAGTAATAAGTGGAAAAATAGGAATGGAAAGGTCTGGAAGTTAGTAGAAAGTGTCTGTCCCTATCTATCCCCTCACACTGATCATCCTTCCCCTGGGTAAATCAAGGCCCCATGTCAAGGGCTCAGATGATGGTTGCTATGGAAATAACGCTGGCTGCGCCCGAGGCCCTGGGGGCCAGTCTCCCGGACTGCAGCCGTGTGTCTCTAGGTCACCTTCTGGGTTGACCTGATGGAATCTGTTGTCCTTGGTTAGGAGAAGGCTACAGGCATCTGTGATCTGGTCAACTTCTTTCTTCTGTGTTTAATTCATGCTCCTGTTCTCCAGGGGAATCAGCATCACCTCCAAGGGGTCTGTGTTGGGCAGTGGCATTCCCAGCTGGTTTGCATAAGGCTGTGTGGCTGTGTGTCCTGTCCCGACCCTCAGGGGCTGTGCGACCTTGGGTAGGGCAGTTGTGCTTTCAGAGCCTCAGTCTTTCTGTCTATAACAGAGGTTGACTCAGAGTTGTTGTAAGGATCATGAGGGTGGATGGCTCTGAAAGAGAGCCCCTGAGTCATGGTGGAGGTATAAGTAGTCAGTGCTACTCTTCCACACTGGAGCTCCCCACCTTCTCTTGTGAAAGCAGCCCACGCCCTCCAGGGGGCGATCTCAGGGGTCACCCTAGTAACTGCTGCATCTCCACTTGAAACATCAGGTCAAGAGAAAAGCCAGTTCTTGGACAGTTTGCAGCTTACATGCCCAGGGACTGCTGGGCCCACTGGTGGGTGATTATCCTTATGAGGGCTCCTGGCTCCTAAAGAAAAATGTCTGTTTTTGATGCACTTGGTTTTTCAGGCTGCCCCGTCTTTGCAACTTTGTGTCACTTTCAGTACATTAATTATTTAGTGCCTGGTAAAGCTCTCTGAGATCCTAAGATGAAAGGCCTAGTGGCAGTTCAAAGCCTTTCTTTTGATTATTATTCTAGTCAACATATTTTAGGGGGAGAAAATAGACTTGTGATCACAGTGGAGTAAATTTCATAAAGAGTAGAGTACAAGCCAGCCACAGAAATGGACCCGGAGCAGATAGTCACATTGCCCTGTGAATGGCAGCACCTAGGCCTTGTGAGGGTGGGATATTAAGAATCAGGCCACCTGGAAAGTGATACCCTGTTCATTGCTCCCGTAGTTAGTAAAAATGCCAGATAGTCTTCCACAGCCATAGGAAGCCAGTGAGTCCACCCTGGCTGGGCGTTAGGACCAGTGACTGAGCACCTGGGACAGGGATTCAAGGACAAGGGGAGACTTGCAGTGCTCACAGGCTGCTCAAGAGTGGCTTGCTTGGGACTCCAGAGGTCAAAATGTTGTGATTTGGGACTATACAAGAGAGGGACAAACTCTGAAGGGGTGGCATCAGATGCCACATTTCCTTCATTATCTGACTTTGGTCACAAATTATAAGTCACTAATTCCTGCACAGATGTGGTATCTCAACTGATAAAATAGGTCTATGCCTCTGACCAGCCCTGCACCTGTCCCTGTCCCTAAGAAACATGCCCTTCATGAGACCAAACCGCCTCCATGAAATGCTTTTCCTATGTTTGCCCTAAATCTGTGAGCAAAACATTATTTCTGCACAAGCAATGGGTCTATAGCTTAGGATTTGTGAGTGAAATGAATCTACTTGTAGATGGAAAAGAAGCCATACTCTATAAATTAATATAAAGAGGTTTATTCTGAGCCAAATTTGAGGACCATGACCCTGAGCCACACTCAATAATCCTTGAGCAAGTAGACTCAGAGAGGTGGCATTACAATCTGGCTTTATAAATTTTAGGGAGGCAGATACTATGGGTAAGGTCATTAATCAATACATGGAAAACATACATTGGTTCTGCCCAAAATGGTGGGACAGCTCAAAGTGGGGGTCCACAGGTTATGGGTGGGTTTAAAGATTCTTTAGTTGATAATTGGCTGAAAGACTTTAGGCTTTGTCTAATAGATCAGGAGTCAGCAAAAAGGAATGCTGAGTTAAGGGTCTGTTAATGAGAGACAAACTATAGGACAAATGCCCAGACTCAAGAGGTTTGTTGTGTATATTGAGGACCTCCAGGTATGTCTTGAATAACTTGCGGCCTATTAATGAGTCACAAAGGATCTCTCTAAGGAGGCGGGGGGCATGATGACTAGCCACTCAGTTTTAGGGGATCCCCTTGGCTAAGAGGGGGATCCAGTCAGCCAATGGGAGGGGGAGCCTTAATACTTTATTTTAGTTCACTTGCTATTATAACCCATGAAAAATATGTTGGGTGAGTGGCCTCAGTGCACAGTCCAAGGTGGCCATGGGTCAGACATGGTTAAGGAGGTGGGGGAACCTGTGCAAATTTTGTTTTGGCACAACTGAATCTCAGTTCAACTGCTTTAAGCAGGCTCCAGCCCAGGGAAAATGGGAAGTTTGGGGAGGAGGGATATGGTTTGGCCATTTAAGAAAGGGTAGGATTGGCTCGGCGCCTGTGGCTCAACAGGCTAAGGCACCAGCCACGTACAACTGAGCTGGCGGGTTCGAATCCAGCCCGGGCCCGCCAAACAACTATGATGGCTGCAACTAAAAAATGGCTGGGCGTTGTGGCGGGCGCCTGTGGTCCCGGCTACTTGGGAGGTGGAGGCAGGAGACTCGCTTGAGTCCAGGAGTTGGAGGCTGCTGTGAGCAATGATGCCACAGCACTCTATCCAGGGTGACAGCTTGAGGCTCTGTCTCAAAAAAAACAAAAACAAACAAAAAAAAAAAAAAAAGAAAGAAAGGGTAGGATTTATAAAAGCAAGCGGCATGGGGAGGACATTCTAGGCAAGATTAGCTTGGGCAAAAGTTTGGAGACCAAGGAATGTTTAAGAAAGGATGCTGAGTGGGACATGAGGCTGAGAAAGCCAACAGTGGTCAAAGCATTAGAGCTTCAAATTGATATGCTTCACCATTTCTGGGATAACCTCTTTATGATTCCCTTTTGGGGGTGTCTGTAGGATACCCTGCAGTAACCAACTCCCCAGGCACGAAGGCCAGGACCCTGTAACAATTCCCTTTGTACCACCATTAGCACCCCTCCATGCTGCTCCCAGGGGAGGTGGCTGCTTCCATTGGCTGACGGGTGTGGTTCACCAGTGAATGAACTCAGTAGTTATTCACCAGGCCTTTTGGGGTTGGGGAGAGGCAAGAAGCAGGTATTGAAACTACAACTTTCAATAGTATAAAAGAATATTATAGGAGAGTAATTTTTTTTCTTCTGAATTTGAGTTACCAAGAATGAGCACAAACAGCCCTGGCAGAAGAGATGGGGCTTAAGAGAAAGGTGAGATAGAATGAGGGCTATTTAATTCCATTCAAATTCCTCCCCTGACACTAACAGCTCCTCTCTGAATGAGCCAGCTGGAAGAAAATATGAAAGCAGGCTGTGGAGCACCAAGTAGGCAGGAACCACAGGGCACCATAGGGAACAGCTAGCTCAACCCCCTCATTTTCTAAGTCTGGCAAAGGTCTGGAAAGTCTGCGTGTTTAGGACAAACAAGGCACCTGCAAATTCTCTTTTCTCTTCCCTTTGAAATTGCATTTCTGTTTTTAATACTAAATTAACAACCTATTACAACTCTACCGTTGCTGTTGCCATTAAGTCGAGCAGTCATGTGATTTCCCTGAGGCTGTTTCTTTGGCTACACAGGTGCAGGTTCATTCTGTTGAATACCCAATCTATTTCCCTTGGGCTGCCAATCCCAAAAAGAGACTGTGCTCACTAACCCCTGTTTGACATCCAGACCACTATTTATTTGGCCAACTTAAGCTTTGTTTTGTGTGACACAAAATCATTGTAAAAGAATGCATTATTAAGTGTGTTTTCAAATAAGCAGGAAAAAAAACTAGCAGGCTGTCACTGATTGTTTTACTGTTGGAAGGCAAATAAATAAGGGAAACGTGTACAGGCAAGGTAGGAACTGTTCCAAGGAGTGTTTGGAATAGAAGCATTTGTTACATTTTATTGATGGGGGTTCGTAAAAGCATGCTTGCTAGTGAGCCCAGGGCGTTCGTGTAAATAACCACCACACATGCATAGCTCTTTATTATTTATAGTGACCCAAGTATTATATATTCACTATGTTATACATATTGGCTAGGAATAAATAGCCATAGAGTGAAACATGTAAAAATAAAGATCGGAAATAGAGACATGGCCAACTGGCTGAAATTTGAGCAGTTGAGATCGTATATAGTTGGCAAAGTCAATAATTAATGAGTGAATAATAGAGAAGCAGCTGTTTGGGTACACTTTTGATTTCTGGGCATTGTACTTACTGACACATGATGCCTCTGATATAGGAACGGGACCAAGGCTCCCATTCATTTTGGATTGTAAAACAAACAGAAGCATAAAACTTTAAGAATAATATAACCAATATTTAGAGTATATTATGGACACATTGTCTCTTCTAGTCCTTATAAAACCCTAAGATTTTTGAAAAGTGTGTACTATTCTTATTCTTATCATCATTTTTAGAGAATTGAGATTTCATATGGTTTATGATTAGCCTGAAGTTAACAGCAAGTAAGGGCCAGAACAAATAACTTTCTCCAGAGCTCAGGTCTCATTTATTTGAAAAATATTTATTGAGTGCCTTCTATGTTCCAGCATGGGGACATAGCACTGACTAGATCAGGAGGCCCCCAATAAACAGACGAGCCCACACAGTGCACATATATGTGTAAGAAATAGCACAGGGCATTGGGTGGGACATGGTTTACAATGAGCCCTATTTCAACAGGATGACCAGGGATGATCTTTCTGAGGAGGTGATATTTGGGCAGAGACCTGGGTGGAGAGAGGGAGTAAGCACATGCCTCTAAGGGGGAAGAGCTTTCTAGGCTGAGGGAACTGCCTGTGCAAAGGCCCTGAGGTGGGAGCATGCTCGGCGAATGCAGGGAACAGCAAGGAGGCCTGTGGGACTGAGCTCCGTGAATAAGGGAAAAATGACTACAGTGAGGTGTGGAGAGAGAACCAGTGGCCAGAGCATGTGGGGCCTTTAAGGGATAGACCATTGCAAGACATTTGAAGATATTTCAGAGCTAAAGTGTCCATCTAACTGCTGTGAGGGGAACAGGCTGAAAGCTGGCCCACTGGGATGTGAGGTGGGCAGGAGAATGATAAGCAGGGGAAATTCAGACAGAGCCATCAAGATTTGCTGATGAAATGGAGAGAGGGGAAGAGGCAGGGTGATGGGTAAGCTCTCACCTAATGGGCACAAAGTAGGGACATAACAGCATACCCCCAGGGTGAAGGGTTCAGCTACAACTTGAACTTCACCAAACAAAGGCAAATGATGTAACCTAATCATCTGTGCCCTCATATTAATCTTAAATACAAAAGATTAATAAGGAGTATGAGAAAAAGTAAGAAGCCAAAGAATCTTCCTTGGTTTTTGGCCCAAGCAACCAGGTGAGTATTGGTATCACTTTTTGAAATGGGGAATCTGGAGCTTAGGAAAAGGGTATCATGGGTTTGTTGTGCCCGTGTTAAGTCTGAGATGCTTATCAGACAACGGGACGTAGTCTTCAAACAGGCATTTGGATATATATTCTGTTATTCAGAGGAGAGTTTGGGCTGGAGATAGAAATTCAGTAGCATTCATATTGATATCCAGAAGATATTAAAAGCTGTAAAACTGGATGAGATCACTTTAGGAGTTGATATGGAGAAGAGAATAAGTCCAAGTTCTTCAACTTTTGACAATTGTCAAGTAATAAAGATCTCATGGAATTTTTTTTTCATTAAGCTGAGCTTAGTTACATGGCACTGGGTGATTTTTCAGTGAATTTCTCCGAGAAAGAAGAGTCAGAGTTTTTAAAGTCATAGGAAGAGGGACACATCATGGTCCTGCTTATGCAGAACTGGAAATCAGTACTTTGGATAAAGGAGAATGACTTCATAGATCTGTGTGAGCCTGGTTAAAAGAAGTCTCCTTGTTCCGTGGTCAGTGAAGAGTCTTCAGTCAGGGGCAGGAAGGGGCCTAGTGTTCTGGGTCCCTGGAAATTCTTGGTCACTGATCATCATCAACTGATTAGAGCCACTGTGAAGAACCAAATACAGTGTTAAGCTGTGACATTTCCTAGGCAAGTGCTGCTGGAAAATGGTGAATTTCCTGTACTGTTTGGAAAATGGGGAAAATCTGGCAAAGACAAGAGGACCTGCCACTGAAGTGGTGATCAAGACACGTGGAATTCAAGAAGCAGGGAGTGATCACAGGGCCAAACGCTGTGAGAGGGCCAGTAGGACAAGGGCCAAGCCTTGTCCATTGTAGGTTCCTATTTGCAGCTGGGGATTGCCGGTGACCTTGACTGGAGTAGTGGAGGTACTCTTGGTGTTACTGGATTTAGGAGAAAATGGGAGGGAGAAAGTGGAGACAGGAGCAGGAAAAAATCCTCTAAGAGACTCAGCTGTGAAGGAGAGTAAGGGGTCAGAGGCTGAAGAAGAGTGAGGAGGGCAAGGGAGTCTTGTATTTTTTATTTCAAGATGGTGTCTGTACCATTGACTCGGCAGAGAGGAAAAATGGTTGCTACGGGAAGAGTGGGGGCAACTGTAGCAGCAGATTCCCCAGAAGGGATGAGACTAGCACACAAGTGGAGAGGCTGGTGCCACTTTAGAGTGTAGACAGCTTATCCTTTATAACAGGAGAGAAGGTGCTGACATGTGTAGTGGGCAAACTGCTTCTCTTTGTGAAAAAAGAAATAAAGGTGTTCACTGAGAATTTGGAGGAATGAGGGGAACTGGAAGTTTGGGGAGTTCGGAGAAAGTTTGAAATAGCTATGCTGGGAAGAGGGAAGATCATTTGAGTAGGCCAGGGAATGCAGCAGGATTCCTGTGCAGTCCCGAGGGCCTGGAGGTTTTTGGTGGTGAATTTCTAGTGAGACGTGTCCACACAGATGTGTGCGCCTCCTCCTCTCCTCTCACGACCACATCGACTGCCCAGGGACAAGTGTGAAGCAGGGAGAGGCGGAGGCATTGGTACACGGGAAACACAGGAGTATCAGGAGCTGGGGGGATTCACTCTGCTTTGATACCCAGTGGTGCCTAGAAAAGGTTCAGGAAATCACCAGAAAAACAAACCAAAATGATCTTATGGACAACCAAACAATGATGCCCATGGCCCAGGTGCATTTCTTTGCTTTTTCTCCTCCAGCCATCAATGGTATGGCTACTTATCTCCCCCTCCTTCCCTTCCACTCTTCATTCCCAGGGTCCCACATTTCTGTATTTGAGCCCGTAGATCCTAGTTCACAGCTTCAGCCCTGAATCTACTCTGGGTCCTCACATTTTCCAAGGGGAACACCCAAAGCCCTGGCTCTCTGGCCTCAGTGAATTGCCATGTCATGGTTTCTCTCTCTTCTGGAAACCTCCCTCCCCCAGATGGGCAGGGGTAAGGAGTGTGAAGGGAACAGATAGCCTTTTGACCCTGCACTTGTTAAATGCAAAAGTGCTTTCTTCCTTATACTCTAAATGGAAGCATCCTCTGTGGACTTTGACTAGGACTCACCTCTGTCCGGCACTGTTGATTTTGGCAAACAGCTTCTTTCACGTGGGCCATGTTTTCTTGGTCTTCTTTTTTTTTGGTTGGGGAGATCCATCCTTTCTTCTGACCCTCCATTAGCTCCCACATCCTCACCCAACTAATCACTCTGTCACCCTCCTCTGGAGGGCAAATGGGGGACACTGTAAGCCCAGCTGCTGGCAGAAATTCTAAGAGTTCCTGTAAGTTCAGGAAAAAAAACTTCCTGTATTCTTTCCAGTATTCAGCCCTGAGGGTGCCCACGTTTATTGGCATTTTGGGATATATAATGCTTCCAGTGTGTGCCTTTAGGGATGGCCCACATCAAGGTCTGGGTCTCTTGCTGGGTCAAGACTCAGTCCTCTGAGCGTTTTCTTTTGGACACTTTCAGACATGATTTTTATCCTGGAATATAATATAGCTGGCCCTTGTCCATATAAAAAGTCATCTGCCATTCCGTGCCCACTCATAGACTCCAAGGTGATTCCTGAATTCCAGCCCCACCAGTTTCTTCACATCCAGGAAGAAGTTAATGTCATTCCCAACCTGAATGGTTCAGAAAAATGATATCACTTGGAAGGAAGTACAGCCTAGGTTTAGTCACCCTGTCACTTCAAAATTACTTAAAATTTGATCTCAGCTGCTGACTCAGCTAGAGGTGCCAATTTTCATGCACATGGGAGTCCATTGCAGGGGGCTGATTGTTAGAGTCTCCCCAGACTCTGACAGTGCTGCCCTGTGCTGGAGCTCCCTGGTGACATCTGACCTCAGCCACTGCACAGCCAAGGACCGCTCTGCACCGGGTTGTGGGGGCCCGTGTTGGGCGGTGGACCACGCTTGGGCTTTAGCATCAGGCTGATCTCATCTGTGGGTCTCTGATCTCCTGCCTCCTGCAGGCTGCGGGGCCACAGGCAAGATAGCTAACCTTTGATTGCCTCCTTTTCCTCAGACGCAAACCGAGGACAAATAATACTTATTCACAAAGGTGTCATAACACATTTAAAGTATGTAGCACAGCGCCTAGTCCATATGTGCTCAATACACATGGTATTAATTGTTTAAAAGTCTAATAAATTTTACCTGGCCCAAAGTAGACCTATGTGGCATTGATTTCACCTGTCTGAGCCCCAATTTCCATCTGCAAAATAGCACCGACGTGAGGGTCCTCTGAGATGGCTTCTCGCCCAGGCCTGGCCCCTCCAGTGTGCTTCCTCTCAGCCATTTTGAGGGAAGATGTCTCTGGCACCAATTAATCCAGTTCTGAGCTCTGGAGACCAAATGTGGGAGAAAAGCCAAACTCTTTCCTAGACACCCGGGGGCGAGCTCTTCCGAGTCAGATCTATGGAAGGCAGGGATAAGAGTTTACTCTTAGGAAGGAGAGCACAGCGTGCCCACCCTGTTCCAGTCACAGGCACAAGGTCCTGGGGCCAGAGTTATGCAAGGACAGCCCCTGCAGGTAAACCCCCAGAGGGGTCTGGAAACCAAAGCCCGCACCAGGCCAGAGATGTCCTTAACGAGTGTGAAGTAGAATCGATCCTGACAGGGAGTGGGAGGCCGAGACTGGGACCTGCAGGAGGTGGTGCTGGGGGTGATGTGGAAGCGACCACAGCGCAGACAGCTGGAAATGTGCTTCTGCTGCCTCTCCTGCCTTTTCTTCATCTTCCTCTTCACACTATCACCCAAACAGCTTAACGGTTTCTGCAAGAGGAGCAGACCAGCCCACTCAGGGTAGAGCGATCCCTTTTGGTAGTTGGCAGACCTGGGCTCAGCTCCTGAGTCCCTCACTTGCCCCACTGAGCCTTACTTGTTGCATCCATAAAGGTGGATGCATCACCCTGTTATCATCCACAGGAGACAATAATCCCTTCGTCAGAGAGCCTCTGTGCATGTCATGTGACACCATGTAGGCAAAGAGCCCAGCATCGTGGCTGTACCAGGGAAGCTGCAGAAGAAAGTCTAGTTTCCTTCCCTTCCTCCCTGCCCTCAGTCTCACTACACATCTGTCTACTAAACAGCTGTAATTCTCAAATCCTTCCTCCTCTAACAGAAAAGCTTTGCCTGCCATAAAACATTAGCAAATACTGATTGAGTTGGGGATTTTCTGGGCAGTGCTATGTGAGCGCATGCAGCGTGCGCTAATTTGATTTGTAGATATATTGTAATGACTTTTCGCAGGCAGAACCCACTTGAGGGATTGCTAAGGAAAGCAATAATGCGGCTCTGCTGCTTTTCTCTCAACCCTTCTCTCTCTCATCGGATGTCATAATCCTTTTGACTCCCTAGCCTCTTGACTGTGGGAAAACCCCAGTCACTTAGCTTCCTCCTCTACCCTGAAAATAAAGTAATTGTTAAGACCTTATAACTTCTGAGTGCAATTTCAACCCTCTCATTGATAAGGCAGTAATCCCAATGAACATTAGGCAATGTTATAAGTCTGAACATAAAGTAGCAATGCAAGATTACTTGGACAAGATGAATTGGAGTTCTTTGTGAAGTTGCACCAATCTTATTCGAAGGATAGACTTTGGGTAGAGCTAGTAGATCAAGCCATTAAGTCAGCTGGCTGCTAGTTATTCTTCCACAGACCCTCAGCATGACCTTGGTTGCAACTTTCTGACTTCTAGACCTGACTGTCCATGGTAGAAAATCTGCATCAAGGTTCTGAGGTCAACTCAAACTATTAGTGGCACAACACTTTTTGTCCTCATCTTTTCAATAGATGTCATGGAAGTCCCTTATGCACTTTCTTTATGACTGATATTGAGTACCAGCTTCCAAGACATAAGCTAAGCATACCATCAGTGTTCTGTTCTTTGTTTTTTAGGTCTAGGTCATGGCAATGTGGAGTCACCAACAAACATACCTTCTCTTCCCCCTGACCATTTTGCATGGAATCTGACCTGGATAATGAAAGACTCCTTCCCTTTCCTGTCTCATCGCAGTCGATATGGTAAGCATATAAATTATACATTGTATTGTTGTTAGAACTGGTGAAAAATTTATTTCAAAATATTAAGAGGACATAAAGGCAAGTATATTTTTGATAGTTTTTTGTGCTGCACCATCGCCATCTTATAATTAAGGACTCCTCGAGTTTCAGTGGGTGGCTCATAGTGCCCCAGGGAAACCTCAGCCCCTCTATGTGCAAAATAAGTCTTTCTGTGCCCTCTGTCTCCCACCAGACCATTCCAGCGAGCCTATTCTAGCTGCATTATGTATCCTTGTGGATGCCAACGGCTTTGTTGCTACCAAATCCCTTCCCTTTGGCCTTTATGGTGCAAGGTACTCCCACCATGTCCTCCCAATCAGTAGATGTTATACATTGATCTCGTCTGTGGCTTGATGAATATAGGGTTCTAAACCGCAGAATTTCTACTGATCATGATCTCTTAAGAGGCGATTGTGATTTTGAAGGTCACAGGTCTTCCAGGGCCCCTTACATGTAGCTAACTCCTTACAGTTTCCAAAACATGTCCTTTGTTACCATTTCAGCTCATTTGCTTCTGCGATAGCCTCAGAGCTAAAGAGAGGAGGTCCAATTCCATTTTTACAAATGTAGAAACTGAGCTTACTAAGATCACACAGAGTGGCTTCTCTAGATATAAAACCAGAATTCTTCCCTAGTTCACGTTTTCTCCCAGGAGCCACCTACTCAGCCGGGACCTGTCCTAGGAACCCTCAGGAGGCCATCTTTGCATGGTGTAAGGTTCCTTTCCTTCAGTGCTCATCATAATAGCTCAGAGCAGCTGGGGCTCTGAAGTAGAAAGAACAGTTTTGGAGGAGAGGTGATGCATTTCTGGGTGAACATTTTTCTTTTTCTTGAACTCCTTCGAGGTGAACCCCGTGAGGGCAGGCACTTTGCTCTCCACTATATCCATTACAGAGAAGACATTCATAAAGACTTATTTATGGTGAATGAACACAGAAGGCCTCCAGAGAGGAAACTCATTCATCAGGCCTCATTCAATTAAGTATTTATGAACCCAGTGCAGCGCTGAGTTCTAGATTCCCTTTTGGGCATATTTACTTATTCTTGCTACTTCGTCTCTGCCCTTGGGCCTGAGCTATTTAAAATGCACCTAGTAGAGACAGTCCACTCACTACAGAAAAGCTCTCAATCCAAAGCCTGCAGTCTCCCATCTGCAACACTCTTGCTTCATATTAACTATACCTTTAATCTGAAGCTTAAAAAAAATAAATGCGTCAAACCCTGCTAAGGCAGTTTAGAATGCTATTCAGTGCTGGGATGTTTCCTGTTACTACCAAATATCCCCAGTGAGAGAGAAAGATTGGTGGTCCTCAGAAGATTCCACATAAGAATTACTTCTTGATTTTATTTAAACTAGACACTGAGTGCCATCTTATGATAAGGGCAAGTATTTATAAATAATTGAAATCTGGTTCTTTACATTGTTAATGCTTCATAACCAGATTTGCAATCCGACAGGTCTTCAGATAACATTTTTGAGTTTGCTCCCAAAGTCATTCATTATCTCCATAGGAGAAAAACTTGTATGAAACACAGCATGTCCAGAAGGCAGGTCTGCCTCCTGCATGCCACAGACATAGTATTTGTTCCTTGGAAGAGGTTGCCAAGTCAAAAGAGGAAAACCACTGGGGCATATTAATCTGCCTCCCGCCCACTGCTTGGCCCTGATGAACCCACCTGATCTCTCTCAACCTCATCCTCCTCGCCTATAAAACAGGAGTGGGCTGGCTTGCCACCTTGGGGCAATGGAATAGGTATGGATGTTCTCCAAGATCTCATGCCACCTCTCCTTGTGACCTAGAAACCCTTCTTAGCAGAGTAAAGGACCCAAACCATTAGCCAGTCCTTGCCCAAATGCTGGTGAGGGCACCAAACTCAGCCCCATTGATCACGAGGGAGGAAAGAGCCCATTCTTGATTGGTGCCTTGGCTGAGCACTCTGGTAATTCCAGCGCTTTTTCATCTTCCTGCCATATTTAATTTGGCTGAGATTTATAAAGATCCCACTGCTATCACCACCTCTGTGTGCCAGGTGCTGGAGGTGACACAAATACAAAGGGCTTGGCCCTGCCCTCTCAGGGTTCACAGGCCAGAGAAATCATGCTACAGGCAGTGATGCCACAGCCATGGGAAACAGTTCCTGTGGGCTGGCCTCAGAGCACAGACCTTGAGACCTTGCCCTGAGACCCACTGCAGAACAAGCTGAAGGGAGAGTTGAGGCCAAGAGTCTGGCCCTTGTCAGTGTCAGTACGTTTGTTATAAATGACTCAGCCCATAGGTCTATGAACCAAAGAGGCTAGCAGGCTCATGGGTGATAAATCCATACCTTTCTACTGCCGTGAAAGACATTTTAAGAAATGTTAACAACTTCATTAATTTTAAGGCCTCAAACTTGGGCAGAGAAATTTGAGTGGAAAATTGCCGCCTGAAGGGATAGTTCTTCAGACAGCGAGATGTCACCAAGTCTCAGCAAGTCCGGACTTGACTGGCTATCTCTCCTGCATCATGGGGGTGGTGGGGATGGCGAGGGCCCTAAGAGTGGACATCAACATCAACAACTCGGCCACAGTCATCGTGATGGACAGGGCCAGCCGGTCCTCTCTCACGTAAACTGTCCAGTCCTGAATTGAGTGTAGCGTCTTCCTACCAGTGGTTTATGAGTAGAGATGGAGTAGAGAGAACCTAATAAGATTTACTCACCCCTAGCCTGTAATTATCTGCTTCAGGAAAAAGTTTGACCTACCCTTTTGAAGGCTCCCCATATTTCTTCTAATTTGCGTTGGGGCCTTTTATGTTGTGTAAAATATACTCTCTTCAGTGGCATTTGGTACCGATTCCAGTTCTTTCTGGCCTCTGTCTTGAGTGACAGGAGCCCAGTAATTTTATCTTCAGTGAACAGAGAAGATGTTCCTCCCCCAAGGCTTTGAATGAGAAAGGACATTTAAAGAAAGATGTTTTCCCCCTTTTATCACCAGCACTAGTGCCTTTAGACTGATTTATTCACTTGTTTCAAAGATTACGCTTTAACTACCTAACTAGATAAAAATCTTTGCCATTGTAGCACCAGATGCTGAGAGACTGAGGCCGCAGGGTGTTTGGAAAGGGAGTTTTGATCACCTTGAGTTCTAGAGGCGCAGAGACAGATGGTGTCCTTCCAAGTTTAATTCATATTTGCCCACTCTGAGTGGGGGGAGAATCATATCAGCATTGTAAACATGATGACCAAAGATTCAGCCCCATATAAATCTAAGAGAAAGGAAATTTTCATTTCTTTAAATATGAACAACAAAAATGTGAACTTTGCAAAACTCTTTTATCCCCATTTTCCGCATTTAAAATTGCAGGAAATAGACATTACTTTATATTTCATTTTTACAGAAATGCGAATTGAAGGTCAAAGGAATTTACAAGTGTGCTTTCAATTCATGGGGCAGGTGAGCAGTTAGAAAAGGGTGACCCCAGACATACCGACTCCAAGTTCTTCTATCACATCACAAAGTTATTTCAAAGCTGAGCCCCTCTCCCTGGAGGGTGCTCTCGCTTCCTGGACAACCTGTTGTTTGAGCTGAATGATGAATATAATACCGAAGACCTTGGGCATCTAGGGACCAAGACTTAAGGCCCAACTGCAATAACCCCAGGCAGGCCAGGTCGTCCAGCTCCTCCTAAGCAGGGACACAGGCCCCTGATCCCTGTAGGTGGCCTCGTCTTCTCTCCCTCCTTCTCCACACCCCAGACCATGGTCCTTGTTGTGGGCAGCATAGTATCTCCCCAAAAGACATGTTAAAGTCCTAACCCAGCGGTACCTATGAATGTACCTTCTTTGGAATTAGTGTCTTTATAGATATAATCAAATAAAAATGAAGCTGTGCTGGGTTAGAAAGAGCAGTAATCCATTATAACTGATATCCTCATAAGAAGAGAAAACAGAGACACAGACACAGGGCAAACCCCAAGGACAGCGGAGTCAGAGGTAGAGGGGCGCGTCTACAAGGCAGGGAACACCGAGGACGGCCGGTGGCCCTGGAAGCTGAGAGAAGAGGGAACAGATTCTCCTAAAGCTTCGGAGGGAGCACAGCCCTGCCAACTCCTTGGTTTTGAACTTCTGGCCTCTAGAACTGAGAGAGAATAAGTTTCTGTTACTTGAAGCCATCTAGTTTGTGAGGCTTTCTTATGGCTGCCCTGAGAAAGTCGTACAAACCCTCATCTCTGCAGCCCCCGTGCACAGAACGCAGACTCCTGGAAGACAGCGTTCCTCCCAGCATCCAAGCACAGCAAAGCCATTGTTGGGCTTTGAATAAAAGTTCTATTCAAACTTTGTGTGTTTCCCAGTCCCCGGGGACCTGGCCAATTTAGGAGCGAGTGCTTTTAGAAAGAAAAATTAGATTTTTTTTAATTACTTTCCCTGCTGCTGCTGCCACTGCCACCACCCATGCTGTTAATGTATCAATTTCTTTGATTGTAAAGACAGGGTAAATTAAATATCTTTCTGTCTCAAGAAAATAAAAGTCAGCCTAACACAGAATCAAGAATGGAAAACACAAAGGCCCTCCGGCCCCATGTGGGATTTGCTCCTTAGCTCTGGCAGGAAGTCAGCTTGATCACATTTCTGAAATTACATATTTAATGTGCTGGTCATGCTCAGCCATTCCGGCCCTCAGAGCCTGGCGTCGGTGCTAAGCAGCTCCCAGCTCCCTTGTGGACCATCGTTAGGCTGGAAAACTTCCTCATCAACTCCTCTGACCCTGACAGGCCAGGTCAAGTTCTTTCTTCATTTGTGTCCCTGCATTTTTATCTACAGCAGAGTAAGCAAAGGACCTCTGGATGCCTTCACCACAAAGGCCTAGTCTCAAAGGGGACAGCAATGCTGCAGTCACACAAGACTGAGACTCAGGGACCACTGGTCACCCAGAGGGCCAGGACCTGCTGGGAGCCATTGGACTCTGTCCACAGAAAGTCACTAAAAAGCAGTTGATGAGGAGATGCAGGTTCCAAATGGTCCTCTTAGTCAGACACCTTTAACATGAAGACACACATAGAGCCATTCAATAGATTTAAATAATTTCTGTCTGTGCTGGTAGCTAGTAAGGAAGGAAAGGCAGAAAGAAAAAAGGTCAGAATAAAAGATGCTAAGAGAATAAGTGAGCTACCGACCCAAAGGTGAGAAAAACAAGTCTAAAGAGACCCCCTTAAAACAATTGTCACAGACAGGGAGGGAAAGACACTGACAGAAGGGAAAGAGAGGGAGACAGATAAACGGACAGAGACAGAAAGAGACGCATGTGGTAAGACAGGAAGAAACAGGCAGAAGTGGAAAGGGTCACCCCTGGTGGCGGTCTCTTTCCCTAGTGTCCTTCCTCCTGCTGCCCTGGTCGCAGCCCCACCCCCCTCACCCCGCCTCCCTCTCCCAGGGCCCCCTGCATCCCTCTCTGCCTAGTCACTCCCCTGCCCCCACCCTGGAGAGAAAGCGCAAACATTCATCCCCTCTGGATTGTGCTTGTTTGTCTTTTTTTAAATAATTTTATTAAATCATAATTGTGTACATTGGTGCAATCATAGGGCAGAATGTGCTTCATATACAATCAGAAACATTTTGATCGTACTGTGAGAGATAGCCCTCATAGCATTTTCTTAATCACTATA
>CAUYRH010078448.1:0-22229 GCA_963574655.1 Perodicticus potto
TGCAGACTTTTTTTTTTTTTTTGAGACAGAGCCTCAAGCTATCCCTGGATAGAGTGCTGTGGCATCACAGCTCACAGCAACCTCCAATTCCTGGGCTTAAGCGAGTCTCTTGCCTCTGCCTCCCAAGTAGCTGGGACTACATGTGCCCGCCACAATGCCTGGCCATTTTTTGGTCGCAGCCGTCATTGTTGTTTGGCGGGTCCGGACTGGATTCGAACCTGCCAGCTCAGATGTACATGGCTGGCGCCTTAGCCGCTTGAGCCACAGGCGCTGAGTCTGATTATGTGTGATTTTTATCATTTATTCTGTTGATATGGTTTAGAA
Organism: Perodicticus potto; assembly: GCA_963574655.1. Classification (NCBI taxonomy): domain Eukaryota; kingdom Metazoa; phylum Chordata; class Mammalia; order Primates; family Lorisidae; genus Perodicticus; species Perodicticus potto. Next base: position 325 of record CAUYRH010078448.1, read on the forward strand.
CGTTAGGTCGGTAGATCTTTATTCTGGGCTGGGCGTGGTAGTTCACGTCTATAATCCTAGCATTCTGGGAGGCCGAGGTGGGGTGGATTGCTCTGAGCTCACAGGTTCAAGACCAGTCTGAGCACGAGCAAGACCCCATCTCTAAAAATAGCTGGGTGTTGTGGCGGGTGCCTGTAGTCCCAGCTACTTGGGAGGCTGAGGCAAGAGAAGTGCTTTAGCACAAGAGTTGGAGGTTGCTGTGAGCTGTGATGTTACAGCACTCTACTGAAGGTGATAAAGTGAGACTCTGTCTCAGAAAAAAAAAATCTTTGTTCTGTTAATTAATTGATTTGCAGATGTTAACCCAACCTTGCATTCCTGGAATAGATCTTATTTGGGCATTCTGTATATGTCGCTGGACTTAGTTTGCTAGCATCTTTTTGAAGATTTTCGCATTCATAGTCATAAGAGAGGCGAATCTGTAGTTTTCTTGTGTTTTATTTGGTTTCGGTATCAGGGTAATAATGGGCCTCATAGAGTAAGTTGAGAAATGTTTGCTTCTGTTCTTTTTGGGGGGAAGAATTTGTAAAGAATTAGTATTTTTCTTTAAATGTTTGTTAGAATTCACCTGTGTAGCTATCAGAATCTGGATTGTAGGTAGTTTTTTGGTTACTAAGTTAACAGAAGTCCTCATACTGAATGACTTTTAAAAATCTTTTATCTTGGGGCAGATAAGGATGATTATGTGTATGGCACTGCAACCCGGAGTATGATCAACCGCAGCTGGAAGACATCTATGAATCTTAGTGCACTGATTAAAATCCCTGGAGTTTGGGACCCTTTTGTGAAGAGTTATGTAGAGGCAAGTAGAATTTTTCTGAAATTTATTAATGGAGTATCTTTTTCTGGTCTGAGTGATTTTTGTTTCTTTCATTAGTATAGTTGTAAATGACTGATTCCTGATGAGCTAAAAAGAAAAGCATAAACATCTTTTATGATTTTGTGGTCTATAAAAGGAAAGAGGACAAAAATCTGAAAGCAGGTTACAATATGCAGGATGAAGAATAATGGCTTTTAGGAAGTTCGTAAGTATGTGCTGTCATCCCAGAGTCATTGTAAAAGTACTGAGCGCCTTGGCACTGGGCTAGGACTAAATCTTTAAAATAATCTGCTTTTTTGAGAGTTAACAAGTACTAAAGTGATAATTGTGTTGTCAGAAGATAATCTCCAAAAGCATATGCCAGCAAATATGGGAAATACTGCATAAGGATGGGAATGGAATGAAAGGAACTGTAATTCTCCTAGACTCCTTTTGTGGCTGAAAGTGTACAGGATACTGAGATTATTTTCATCACATTTGCAGTCATTAGTTTGCCCTGTTTTGAAGACTCTTATTTCTTACAGGAACAGTTCTATGTTGAAGTTGCTGCATTTTTCAGCTTTATAAGGAAAAAATGGAAACCTGTGTAGGTCTTTGTTAAGTGATAATCTATGTTTCATAGATGTTGTAACATACTCTGGTGAAAGCAAAAACCAGCATTTATTGTTCCCTATATAGCACTGTTTGTAAGTTTTGTGATTTTTTTGTTATACCCATCATTAAAGTTAAGCTGATCTTCTGTAGAGCTATCTTTCAGAATTTAGCTTACATATTATGACTTATTTTATATAGATGCTGGAATTCTATGGGGATCAAGATGCAGCCCAAGAGGTACTCACCAATTATGCATATGATGAAAAGTTCCCATCAAATCCAAATGCTCATATCTACTTATACAACTTTCTAAAGCGAAAGAAGGCACCAAGAGCAAAACTGCTAAGTGTGCTTAAGGTATAAAGTCTTCATTTCAGTGTTTGAGCAGGGGTGGGAACTACATTAAAACATTATTGCATTCCAATTTAATGTCACAGCACCTGTAGAAAATTACAATATATGTACAGTTGCAGGCAGAATGGGGAACAAAGACCCCATTCTTGGCAAGGGAAAACACCCCCAGAAAAAGGGGAAAATAAAAAAGTAAGTTAAGTGAGGTGGAACAAAGGAAAGTTAGCTAGTTTATGTTTAAACTAGCTGCTGCTAATTTTCTTATCTGAGCAAGTTTCCTGCTTTTCCTAGAAACCTGGCCTATCAGGGATACAGCTTACTAACACCCCTGCTAGGTCTGTCCGCACTCTGAAGGAATGAAGGCCACAGAGGAAGCTGTGTGCAAGGCCTAGGAAGAAACATTAACTAGGCTGGTTTCTGCCTAGTTAACAGTCAAAGCAAATACCCATTGTGGAGATTTGTATGGGGCTGGGGCAGAGATCAAAGGAACAGGTCAAGTCCTGAAATATCAGTAGGAGGGCTTATATCCTTTATCACAGAGGAAGACCCTCTGTGGTGGTAATGACAGGAAAATTCCAATTCTTCAGAGGGGATTAATGCCAGTGGCATTTTACTCTGCAGTGAACTAGTGGAGACTAACACCTCACTAGGAATCTGTGTGTATGAGCTCAGACAGGAGGCTGCCCCCACACAAAGCTCAGGTTCCGGATTTCTCAGGACTGCTCAGACCTTTAAGGTTAATGATTATGGAAACAATAGGAGCTAATAGGCTCACTCAGAGAAACTGTTAGCGTCTTTGTTCCCTTTCAGGCTTACTCTCTGGGCTAATGAGCAAATAGCCTTCAATGAAAGCTGAGTGGAACTGACATTCAGGGCCACCATCAAACCCCACAAAACCCACAAATGGGCAGCGGTCCCCTCAGCTCCCACCTTTGAAAAACTTGTGTTCTGTATGTCTTGTCTCCTTCTTTCTCATAGTCTCTAACTTTATATTTCCTCAGTTGATTGCTGAGAGATCCACAGGTCTTAATGGACCTTGCCCCAGGAGCAGGATCCCAGCATTTGGCATCCAGTGTGTTCCTGTGCATTCTCAATTGGCCTAGTTAATGTTTCTTCCTAGGCCTTGCACACAGCTTCCCTGGTGGTCTTTATTCCTTCAGAGTGCTTACAGACCCAGCAGGGGTGTTAGTAACCTGTATCCCCAATAGGCCAGGCTTCTAAGAAAAGCAGGAAACTTGCTCAGATAAGAAATTTAGCTACGGCTGGTTTAAAGGTAAACTAGCTGACTTTCCTTTGTTCTGCCTCGCTTAGCTTACTTTCCCCTTTTTCTGAAGGTGTTTTCTCTTGCCAAAAATGGGGTCTTCAGTCCGCGTTCTGCCTACATATTGTAAACAGAAAGTTTGCAACAGCTGCAGACGTCAGGCAGGTGCCCCTATACCAGCCCCTCTGCCCAAGTGAGACTGAGAAGAGGGTTAGCATTTCAGAAACTCTTTGTCACACTAGTTGGAAAACTTTGCATTGATATTTTTGGAAAATAAATTTTATTGAAATTTAATTTTCAGACAGTAAGACACTTATTTTAGATGTATACTTGTATGCATTTTAACAAATATATACATCCATGAACCACCATGACAGTCAAGATACCGAGCATTTCTTTTACCCCCACCTCCCCGTAAAGTCCCTCTTTTCTCCGCGTAGCCAATCTACCCATGTAATCCTGACCCCAGGCAATCACTGATCTGCTTTTTGTCACTATAGATTAGTTTATCTCTTCTAGAATTTCCATATATTCATATACTATACTATTCATATAAATGGAATCTTCCGGTATGTAAGATGTATGATTTTTTTTTTTTTTTGAGACAAGAGTCTCACTTTATCCCTCTGGTTAGAGTGCCATGTTGTCATAGCTCACAGTAACCTCAAACTTCTGGGCTCAAGTGACCCTCTTGCCTCAGCCTCAGCCTCCCTAGTAGTTGGGACTACAGGAGCCTGTCACAACTCCTGGCTAGATTTTCTATTTTTAATAGGAGTGGGGTCTCACTCTTGCTCAGGCCGGTCTTGAGCTCCTGAGCTCCAGGGATCCTCCTGCCTCAGTGCTGGGATCATAGGCATGAGTCACCATGCCTGTCCTACACATTATATTTTCATTTCTCTTGGGTAGTTCCCTAAGAGTAGAATTGCTAACTAAGAGTAATAAGGAAAGGATATGTTTGACTTCTTTTCTTTTTTTTTTTGTTTGAAACAGAGTCTCACTTTGTCACCCTCAGGGGAGTGCCACTGTGGCGTTATAGCTCACAGCAACCTCAAACTCTTGGGCTCAAGCGTCTTTCAAATATTTTGTGTATTTGAGGGAGGGAGGTTATTTGTCCTACTGATGTGAAAGTTTTCATATAATCTGGATACACGTCCCTTATTAGGTATATGGAGTGTGAATATTTTCTCTCAGTCTGTGGCTTGCCTTTTTGTTTAACAATATATCTTTCAAATACTTATAATTTTAATGAAGTTCAATTTATGCATTTTTTTTCTTTTATGGTTAGTGCTTTTTGTGTAAGAAATCCTTGAGTATTCCACAATAATGAAGATTCTCTTCTGTGGTCTTTTGTTTGTTTTTGTTTTGTTTTTGAGACAAGGTCTCTCTCTGTCACCCAGACCGGAGTACTTTGGCGTGATCATAGTTCACTGCAGCTGTGGATGCCTAGGCTCAAGCAATACTCCTGCCTTACCTGAGTAGCTGGGACTAAGAAATGCATCACCATTCTTGACTAATTCTTCTTATTTTTGTAGTGATAGGGTTGTTGTCCAGGCTAATCTGAACAACTCCTGACCTCAAGCATTCCTTCTGCCTCAGCCTTCTAAAGTCTGAGATTACAGATGAGATCTACCACACCTAGCCTTCTTATTTTTTTTACTGTATGTGCTACATAGTTTTATGTTTAGATATATGCTATATTTTCAGCTAATATTTTGTGTAGTATGAGGTAAGGCTAAGGTTTATTTTTTTCTGTATGATTGTTCTAGCACTGTTTATTGAAAAGACTATCCTTTCTCCATTGAATTACATTAGTCACTTTGTTGAAAATCATTGGTCTATATGAAGTCCATTGTGTTCTAGTGAGATTTATTTCCATCTTTATACTGATGGCCTTAATGTAGTTTTTTTTTTTACTTTTTATTAAATCATAACTGTATATATTTATGGATACAATGTGATGATTTGATATACAATCTGGAATGCTTAAATGAAACTAATTAACATAAGCATCACCTCACTTATTTTTGTGGTATGATGTTTATAATATACTCTTAGTTGTTTTGAAATGTACCCTTGCATTTTACACCAACACATGCTACCAACCCCCTCGAACACTATCCTCCTTTTTTGCCTTTTTTGGTTTATTATTGTTTGGGATTCATTGAGGACAGAAAGAATTAGGTTACACTGATTGCATTTGTTAGGTAAAGTCCCTCTTACAATTGTGTACTGCTCTCAAGAGATGTGCCATACACCATGACCCCCGTACTCCTCTGTCCTCCTCTCTTCCCACTCCCTTATTCCCCTACTCCCTACCTTGTATCAGATCATGTACTGCCTTCATATTAGAATTGAGTACCTTGGATTCTTGCTTCTTCATTCTTGTGATGCTTTACTAAGAAGAATGTGTTCCAACTCTATCCAAGTTAATACAAAAGATGTGAAGTCTCCATCTTTTGAATGGCTCAGTAGTATTCCATGGTATACATATGCCACAGCTTGTTAATCCATTCCTGGGTTGGTGGGCATTTAGGTTGTTTCCACATTTTGGCAATTATAAATTGAGCTGTGATAATCAGTCTAGTGCAAATGTCCTTATGATAAAAGGATTTTTTTCTTCTGGGAAGATGCCTGGTCGTGGGATTGCAGATCTCAAATGGGAGATCTTAATTTGAGTCCTTGAGGTTTCTCCATACTTCCTTCCAACGAGGCTGTACTAGTTTGCAGTCCCACCAGCAGTGTAAAAGTGTTCCCTTCTCTCTCCATTTCCATGCCGGCATCTGCAAGCTTTTAGACTTTGTGATGTGAACCATTCTCACTGGGGTTAGGTGATACCTCAGGGTAGTTTTGATTTGCTTTTCTCTGATGATTAGGGACAATGAGCATTTTTTCATATGTTTGTTAGCCATTCATCTGTCTTCTTTAGAGAAGATTCTCTTCTTGCCCAGTGATATATGGGATTGTTGGTTCTGTTTTTGTTGTTTAATTTGAGTTCTCCGTAGATCCTAGTTATCAAGCTTTTGTCCAATTCATAGTATGCAAATATCTTTTCCCATTTTGAAGGTTGTCTGTTTGCTTTGGTTATTGTCTCCTTAGCTGTACAAAAGCTTTTTATTTTAATTATTTTATTTTAATTTTTAATTTAATTATGTTCCACTTAATTATTTTTGTTATTACAATTGCCATGGAAGTCTTCTTCATAAAATCTTTCCCCAGGCTGATATCTGCAAGTGTTTTTCCCACACTTTGCTCAAGGATTTTTATTGTTTGATGCCTTAGATTTAAATCTTTTATCCATCTTGAATTAATTTTTATAAGTGGAGAAAGGTGTGGGTCCAGTTTCAGTCTTTTACTATGTGGTTATCCATTTCTTCCAGCACCATTTATTGAATAGGGATTCTTTTCCTCAGTGTATATTCTTGTTTCATTTATCAAAGTTTAGGTAACTGTGAGACATTAGTTTCATCTCATGCTTTTCTATTCAGTTCCAAATGTCAATGTCTCTATTTTTGTGCCAATACCATGCTGTTTTGATCACTGTGGCCTTGTAGTATAGCCTAAAGTCTGGTAGGGAGATGCCTTGGCATTGTTTCTGTTACTCCTTTTGCTTTGGTGAGGAATAGCTATCCCAGTGGGTGTGAAGTGATGTCACTATCTCATTGTGGTTTTGATTTGCATTTCCCTCATGGCCAATGATACTGTGCATCTTTTCATGGGCTTATTAGCCATTTGTTTATGTTATTTAAAGAAATGTCTATTTAAGTTCTTTGCTCTTGTTTGTTCTTTTTCTTGTTTGAATTGGTTTGTTTGATATTTGTTGTTAAATTGTAGGAGTTCTTTATTTATTTTGTGATCCGTTTTTAATTGTTATATTTTAGAAGTCAAATAAAAAGAAAGGTCCTAAAGAAATGACTACTAATCCTCTTTTAAAGGGCCAATTCTCTTTAATTTTTCCTTTCATGGTCATCAAAATTGACATTAGCAAATCTTCGTGTGTGGAAACTGTGTTTTATAAATTTTTCAATGGGCTTTGACTTACTAAGCATAATGCTGTATACTTAAAGTTTCTATTTTTATTTTACTCCCCAAGAGTTCCTTCTACTCATTTGTACAACAAAATACTAAGTATAGTTACAAGACTGTGCCTTCATTCAGGTTGCTAATTACTAAGGGGTTTTTAAAAGATTTTTTAATTTTCATTTTTATTTTTATATTTAAAAACCTTTTTAAAAATGTTACAGGATGTCCACATTGAACATATAATTTCTTGTTTATATTCAAGACTAGATGGATTTGTTTTTCTTTTTGTCAAATGTAGTATTTGGAATTAAGAACTTGTTAGATGGTTTTAATGGCAGATTGGACGCAGAAGAGAGGAGTATGAACTCCATAGGAAAGAACAGGTTAAAGCCCAGAGAGCCAAAAGGTTAAAAGGTGCAGAAAACAGTATACAAGGAACTTGGTGAAAGGATCTGACAAACTTGTAATTGGAGACCTAGGGAGAGGACAGAGAAAATAGGGCAAAAGCGAACAATTTTTTTAAAAAACGCTAGTATTTTAAGAGCTTAATGGTTTAAGAGCTTAATCATTGGGGTACTGGTAATTTGATCTGGTTGCTGGTTACCTGAGTATGTTCAACTTTGTGAAAATTGGTTGAATGTCATACTCATGATTTGTATACATTGAGTACATATGTTAGATTTCAATAAAAAGCTTTTTAAAGGTCTGAGTAAATTGAGCCATATACAAAATTCTATAAATCATGAGACAAATGCAACTTTCACAGGAACCCAGCTGTAGTAATATTCTTTGATATTGGTTATGATTGATTGATCTTTTCAAAAACTATGAAGAGAAATTTAAAAAATTTAATTTTATTGGAAATTATTTCAGTATAAAGTCAAAGTACCTCAGGAAGTCTGCACTACAAATTCATTTCTAATATCAAATGTGTTAAAATGAAAAATATTTAAATCCTATTTCTTGAATGTTCTTAAAAATGGGCCTTCTTCTATAAAAGAAAAACCTCTAAATATTTTATTTCATAAAAACATTGTTAAGGGCTGGCACAGTGGCCCACGCCTGTAATCCTAGCACTCTGGGATTGCTTAGACTCAGGAGTTTGAGACCAGCCTGAACAAGAGCGAGACCCCCTCTCTAAAAATAGTCAGGCATTGTGGTGGGTGCCAGAGGTCTCAGCTACTCAGGAGGCTGAGGCAAGAGGATCTCTTCAGTCCAAGAGTTTGAGGTTGCTATGAGCTATGATACCACAGTACTGAACCCCAGGGTGACTGAGACTCTTCCCCACCCCCACCAAAAAAAAAATTAAAATAAAAAGGTTGTTAAAATACTTATTTCAATACTCATAAACTATGTTCCTGAGCATGGTCTGTGAAATTGCCTCCCCTTTTTAGTTTTTTGTTTTATATAAAGATTCTGTGATCTTTTCTGAAAAGAAAATGATATGTAATATTTATTTTTTTTCTCTATTTTGGCTTCTGAAAAGATACTAAGTTTTTAAACATGGTAAGCAGCATAGTTGTATATATCAAGCAAGTAAATCTATTTCCTATCTATTTACTCAGTTCTCCTGATTATCTTGTTACTAGAGTTAAAAAACAAAGGAAAAAAGCTTTACAGAGAAAGCTTTTCATTCCTAGAATGAAACTGGATAAAAAGCAAAGTATTTTTTAAATACTTCATTCAGTAACTGACAGCATATTAGACAATAAGAATTTTATTTGAAAGTAAGCTGAAATTTGAGAAATGCTTTTTACAAGTGTGTAAAAATAACAAGACTATTTGTTTTTCCAGATTTTGTATCAGATTGTACCATCCCATAAATTGATGTTGGAATTTCATACATTACTTAGAAAATCAGGTAAATAATTTTTTTCATATTTCTTTGTGTAAAGAATCTATAGACTAGTAATCAACAAGTTGTGGCCCAGGGACCAAATCTACCCTTTACCTGTTTTTATAAAACCAAATTCTGTTGGAGCCCATTTATTTCTGGATTGTCTATGTCTACTTTTATATTATAATGACAGAGTGTGTATAGTTGTGACAGACTATATAACTTGCAAAGTTTAAAAAAATTACTATCTGGCTGGGCGTAGTATCTCATGCCTATAGTCCCAGCACTCTGGGAGGCCAAGGTTGGAGGATTGCTTGAGCTTGGGCTTTCAAAACCAGTGTGAGCAAGAGTAAGACCCCATCTCTAAAAATAGAAAAATTAGCTGGATGCTATGGTGGGCACTTGTAGTCCCAGCTACTTGGTTGGCTGAGGCAGGAGGACCACTTGGTCCCAGGAATTTGAGATTGCTGTGAACTCAGCTGACACCATGGCACGTTAGCCTGGGCAACAGAGTGAGACTCTGTCTCAAAAAGAATAAAAAAATTACAGTATGCCCTTTTACAGAAAAAAGTTTGCAGACTCATATTACAGAACATCAAGCAATAGTTAGTAAAAGTAAAATGTCTTTGATTTATATAATTCACCTAATTTTAATCCCTTTTAGAGTTCAGCTCTATGTAGAAAAGAACATATTTCTTTATTGAAGGAAATCATCTAAGCCCAGTTGGTCCTAAGACTGTATAGGTTTATCTCCTAATAGAAAGAACACAAATAAAATGCCCAAATGGAGACAAGTACTTTAAATAATGTTCTCAGTAGTATATAAGTGTAGGAATATAACCCATGTAGAGATGAGGCTCACCACTGTGACCTCATTAGCATGAACTATTGATTTCTTCATATTCATCACAGGAGTGTGAACATCATACTTTTTTTAACTGTTACCCAAACCAGATTGTTTATGCTTCAGTAGTATTTATGAACTCTATGAATGTGTATATGTATTTATATATATATATATATGTGCATATATATATACATCTTCATATACTTTAATACCTTAGATAAACTTAAACTTTTATGACCATTGCAGAAAAAGAAGAACACCATAAACTGGGATTGGAAGTGTTATTTGGAGTTTTAGATTTTGCTGGATGCACTAAGAATATAACTGCTTGGAAATATTTGGCAAAATATCTGAAACAAACCTTAATGGGGTAAGAAACAGAGATTTTGTTGCTGGATTATCATAAATGATATTTCCCAATATTTTAGCTTAGATCTGTCAATTTTGAAATAAGTTCTTTGCTTATGTTTTTGGACTTTTTGAACTGCATCTTCAGCTGTTTCCTTGTGAGTACATTTTCTTCTGAACCAAGGAAATACAGGATTATGAGGAAACCATACAAGAATTCTATCAAGAATTTTTTGCTGTCAAAATAAGTACTGTAAGTTAGCACTACATTGGTTGGGATTAGGTGTTTTCAAATTGGAAATATAGACTACAAGGGATCACCTCCACTCTTTGCTAAATACTTTTTGTAAGGCTCTTTGTGATTTGTATATCATTAATTTCTCAGATTACATGGGAAGCAGCTTTCCTTCCAGCTGTTTTCAATTATTTTCAGTGTGACTTCCTAAACACATCATAAATTATTTATTCAACAAATTTTTTTTTTGAGACAGAGCCTCAAGCTGTCGCCCTGGGTAGAGTGCTGTGACATCACAGCTCACAGCAACCTCCAACTCTTGGGCTTAAGCGAGTCTCCTGCCTCAGCCTCCCAAGTAGCTGGGACAACAGGTGCCTGCCACAACGCCCGGCTATTTTTTTAGTTACAGCTGTCATTGTTGTTTGGCGGGCCGGGCTGAATTCGAACCCGCCAGCTCAGGTGTACGTGGCTGGCACCTTAGCTACTTGAGCCACAGGCGCCGAACCTATTCAACAAATTTTTATTAAGTCTGTTGTGTCCTGGGTATCTAAAACTATGCCTCTGATTATAATATTTATGTCACGTTTTGGATAAAAGAAAAGGAGTTGCTTCGTTTGTTTTTATTTAATGTGTAAGAAGAAAGTATATCAAAATTAAGATTCATTTATGTATTATTTTAGTTGGATAGGAAGTTCAGTATTAGTTGGAACTTGTTTCAGACTTCAGAGCTTAGATGAGACCTGCTGTACATTCTACTGGACTGGTTTAATTCTAATAACATTGCTAATAGATAGATAGTTGCCTCAAGGAAACTTAACCTCTGCGAGGTTACACGGCTTGCCCAGGATTACATTAAGAGTACATGGAAGATTTGAGATTTGAATCCAATATCTGACTTCAGACTCTATCCCCTTAACACTGAGCTACCCTGAATTGGCTGTTAAGTTAAATGGAAAATGGGACATGGAAATCAAAGAGAACAAAAACGGATTTGCTTTCATGCTATTGACAATCATGTGTTATGCCATGGCTCAGAATTTAGTTTGGAAACATCTTCCATGTCATCTTTCCATAGACTCAACATAAGTCAAATCCTGACAGTACAGATCTATTCCCATCAGTGACCTTCCATTTTGACATTTTTCTTTTCCAGAAATCACCTTGTGTGGGTTCAAGAACAGTGGAACTCCAGGAAAAACTGGTGGCCAAGCTTTCACTTCAGCTACTTTTGGGCAAAAAGTGATTGGAAGGTAGATACAGCTTTGGCGTGTGAGAAAGCTTTTGTAGCTGGAACACTGTTGGGAAAAGGTACATATTTTTGTTTTTATCTAGACATAGGTTTTGGCTGATTTTTAAATTACAAAGCATGACCATTTATCTTAGAGGTTACCTGTCATGGTGCCTAGGGCTACTAGATACTTGAGAAATAACAACTGAATGAAGACTAAATCCTGAGTTCAGAGCAGGTGGTGTGCTTCCAAGAAATCCCCCTTGAGGGCAGTGCCTGTGGCTCAGTGAATAGGGTGCTGGCCCCATATACTGAGGGTGGCAAGTTCAAACCTGGCCCTGGCCAAACTGCAATAAAAAAATAGCGTTGTGGTGGGCGCCTATAGTCCCAGCTACTCGGGAGGTTGAGGCAAGAGAATCGCCTAAGCCCAAGAGCTGGAGGTTGCTGTGAACTGTGATGTTACAGCACTCTACTGAAGGCGACAAAGTGAGACTATGTCTCTAAAAAAAAAAAAAAGAAAGAAATCTCCATTGATTAGAAATAGTGATTTCGTATTACTGATTGTGATTTGTTTTCATGTTTGACTTGAGTTAGTTAGGGGGAATTACGATACACAGTGCAGACTGTTCTCACAATAAATGACTATTTGGCCTTGCTGTGTAGAAAGTTTACTGAGGTTTTCTACTTTATTAAAAGCACAAAAATATTCTTATTGACTTCATAATGTATTATATTTACTTATCTGTGCCTGTAAGGATAAAACATTTTCTCCCCTTAAGAGAAAGAATACCTCCTACTAGTATATGAAAAAAAATCCTCTTAAGAGGAAAGGGATATTGATCTTTATGAAAATATTTTGGGTGATAAAACTCTTACCTGCTTTGTACTACTAAGCAGGTGGCTAGTACTAAAATGAAACTGCTACAAAGTATGTCCCGAAATGAAGATTGTAAACCTAACAGTGACCACTAGTAAGTAGTCTGTTGCCATGGAGTTCAAGGTGTCCAAAAGAGATTCTTAAGTTCACTTTTGGATTTGGTTTGTATTATTTTGAAGGGGCAGGGATCAATAAACAAAGAAATTTAAAATTATTCTCTAGTCTACTGATGATAAGGAATAGTAATGTGATTTGGATTGTCATTTTCTACTGCTTTATGAGTAGAGAGGTATCTGGTATAGATATCTAGCGGTATCTTTGAGCAGAGTCCAAAGACCTGGGATAATTTTCCAGTTCTCATTCACTTGCCATGTAACTTAGGTCAACCAGTTAACCTTTGGAAGCCTTTCTTGTGAAATGGTCATTGTTTGGTTACAGGATTGTCATAAACATAAGAACATTCCATCAGAGTGATTTATAAGTTCCAAAGTACCCTACAGGTAATCAGGTATCAGTTATGCTTGAAATGGCCACATTTCTTCTGTCTGGCTGTGAGGGTGGGATTGAGTCAGTCTATTCAGGAGTTAAGCTGGATTTTCTACTTGTTCTGGTTATCATCATTACATGAATGGACTCAAATTCTACTTATAATCTGCCTGTGACTTATGCTTAGAGTGGGGTATGGTGGCTGACTTTCTTCCCATGCTCTGCTAAAAGAAAGCCAGGCACATTTCTCCTTGCCTTTTTTCCTTGGAATTCAGGCTACTTGGTTGCCCTGTGATTTCACCTCTCGGGTAGAAGAGAAGAGTTAATATTTGTAGTTTATTCAGCTTTTTTTGTATGTTACAGTAGGAGCAAAGTTCTTTCCAACTTTCTATATATGTAGAGGCATAAATCTGTGTACAAAGTATTTTGTTCTTACTAATGTGGCATGATAGGTTTAGAAACTCAAATTATTTTAGCAACACCACAGATACCACTACTTCCAAACTAATAAAATAATAGCAAGTGAGCTGGGCATGGTGGCACATGCCTATAGTCTCAGGTCCTCATAGGCTGAGGCAGATGGATCCGTGAGCCCAGGAGTTTAAGGCCAGCCTGGGGAACTAGTGAGACCCTGCCTAAAAAAAAACAACAAAAAAACAGGGGCGGCGCCTGTGGCTCAGTGAGTAGGGTGCCGGCCCCATGTGCCGAGGGTGGCGGATTCAAACCCGGCCCCGGCCAAAACTGCAACAAAAGAAATAGCCGGGCATTGTGGCGGGCGCCTGTAGTCCCAGCTACTGGGGAGGCTGAGGCCAGAGATTCACCTAAGTCCAAGAGTTGGAGGTTGCTATGAGCTGTGCCCCCACAGCACTCTACTGAGGGCGGCATAGTGAGACTCTGTCTATCTAAAAAGTAAAAAACATGCTCCCAAACAAAAGTATTAGCAATTGTGACAGACTGCAGTAGAACCTCTGTAAGTTGACCATGTAAGGGACTATAACACACTGGTCAGCATAAGAAGTGGTCAACTAAGGAACTTCCACTGAGTACATGTGGTGAATGTCCAGTCTTTGAAAATTAGGCTAACTTAAGGAGGTGGTCGGTGTAGGGAGGTGGTCAGTGTAGGGAGGTTCTACTGTATTTTCAGGGGCAATACAATGGTTATTGTAGGCACAGTGTATATACTAGCAATTTCCCAGAGAAGATTGATATATAAGCTGAGACTAGATTAATTTTCCATATGTGATTTATGGTTTTATTCATTTAACAAATATAAGAAAAACTCTTACAATATCCAGTTTACATTTTTCTTACAGAAATTTGATTCATTTCTCTGAAGTATTTGAAAAATTTGTTTGTGTGTGTTGTGAGACTACAATGAGCAGGTAGAACTTCTCGTGAGCATAGGCATTTTGTCGGAGCTGTGTGGTCTTCATCCACTGCTTGCTAGGTGGCTAGAATGAGTAGATGATACTTGATCTCTTCTAATCTATGATTTGTTTATTCTAATTCTCATTCTACAGAGAACTTTCTCATTTTATAAATGCAACTTTGGCTAATTTATTAGCTAACACTGACAGGGGAGCTATAATAATCTACTTTTGGAGAAGGCTCATTTAATACATAAGTATGCATAACATATAATATGTTACCATATATAGAATTTGGGTGGGAGGGTAGAAAACCAGCTAAAATATATATGCCTTAATTATGATGCAACATAACATCTTTGTATATAGGAAGTAATACATTTCATTGGTGATAGCTCTTAGAATATACTTGGGACATATTGGTATAGATAATGAAAATAGGTCTATTTTCATAATCATTAGCATGCCAGAGTTGAAGCAGAATTTTTAAAATGTAGAAATATTTAAAAATTTGATAAGTATTAATGCTTTTTATTTTTGTTTTATTTTTTAGGTTGTAGATATTTTCAGTATATTTCAAAACAAGATCATCAAGTCTTAAGGAAGAAAATTAAGCAGATGAAGAAATCAGTAAAAAAATACAGTATTGTAAATCCAAGACTGTGATATGAATTTTAGTTATTTCATAGTAGCTACAGAGTAGTAGCTTGTTAGGTAGTTATTGAATGTATTTATGTAGCATTTTGAGAAGGTAGTTTATATGACTACAAAATGTTATTTTTAATATATTTTTATACTTTTTTATCAGTTATAGATAGGGAAAGAGTCTTACTGCCTTTGTTCTTTATAAATATGTATGTTTTCATTTTTATAATGTTAATTGTAGTATTTATTAAGGAATAATTCCTCAAATGAAAAAATGTTTGTTTAATTAGGGAGTACAGCTCTGTAGCAGTTATTTGCAGATAATTTGCCTCTGATTATTATGTAATAAAATACAACTTGTGGTTCTGCAAAATGAATTTATGTTCTTTTAGATTAATTGATCCATGTTGGGTACACCACTATGAAGAAATATATTGGTGATGAGTTTTGTTGAGAAATTTTGAAAAGAGGGAAGGATTTAGAAAAGACTCTTCTTTTAGTGTAAAAACATGACAATTTCAGGCTAAGTGACTTTCTGCTAGAAAGAGACCTTTGATTGTAGAGGACTAATTGGGTCAGAGAGGTAGAGAGGGCTGGCTGCTTTCAGCTGGCAGTAGCCTAATTTTAAAGGGCTCAAGGCTTTTTGTTGCCCGACACAGCAGTCTAAGACATACTTTAGTGCTGTGTTCCCCTCTTCTTTTTTCTCGGAAACTAGGATGTAGCTGTAGGCAGCTGGAGAGTAGAGGAAACTCTGTGCCAGTGAAATAGTGTCCCTGAGACACATAGCCCAATGGGAAGGGTCAGCCAAAAGCCAACAACTCGCATGAACTCACATGTTGTGATAACTGTAAGTGCTGCTTCAAAAATATCTTGGCTCTTACATGTTTATTGTTCAGATATCTAGCCATTGGGTTTCATGGAGGCTTACCAACTTCAGAACATGCTTAATGTTTAGATGACAAACTATGTATTCCCCCCCTGGCTTATATTCCTACTAATTTTAAACCATGTACAAGAAAATTAGGGGACACATTGTGCTTTGTCAATAATTTATATTTCAATATTATTTTCTACTTAGTAAGAAAAGTCTATCAACAAAGAAGTACCTAACCTTATAATATGCATATAAAACAAGTAGGTGTCCCACAGAACCAAATAAATCAGGTTAAATCTACCACATGGGATCTCTACAGCTGGCAGCTGATGGTTGGGCTATGTAGTTCTATATAAGATCAACACTGGAGGAGTGAAATTTGCAGTTGAGGTGGACAAAATCGGAGTGCGTAAGCCAAGATTGTAGGACATCTGCTCCCTGAAAACTTTTGTCAAAAGCTGTAAAATAGGATATATGAGTTATCATGATCTTTAGGAGAATGGAGGTGAGAATAAAAGAAATGACTAGTTATGGTTCTTGGTTTCCACACAAAGCATAGCTTAGTTTCCTAGAATTTTTATATCAAATGTTCATATCTAGTTGTTCAGTAAGAGCAGTGTGATTCAGCACCTATGAAACTTTTTTTAGGTCCATTGAAGTTAAAGGCAGTTCCATGAATGATAGCAGCTAAAATTTATCAAGCAATTGATATGATAAAATTTTATCATATCACCACCACCATTCTATGAGCTATCCACTTCTTATCAAGAAAGTAACTTGCCAAGGTCACAGATAGTAGGTGTTGGCACCAGAACCCTAACCCAATCAGTGTGGTTCCAAAATGTACTACTGTCTTCCTGCTTAGTGATTTCTTAAAAGATATCTAAAAAGCTTCTGCACAGCTAAGGACACAACAGTCAAAGCAAATAGACAACCTTCAAAATGGGAAAGGGTATTTGCATATTGTCAATCTGACAAAGGCTTGGTAAGTAGGATCTATAGAGAACTCAAATTAACAAAAAAAGAGCAAACAATCCCATCTATCACTGGGCAAGAGACATGAACAGAACCTTCTCTGAGGAAGATAGATGAATGGCTAACAAACATATGAGAAAATGCTTATCCCTAATCATCACAGAAATGCAAATCAAAACCACCCTGAGATACCACTAAACCTAAGATTAGCTCACATCACAAAGTTCCAAAGCTGCAGATGCTGGCCTGGATGTGGAGAGAAGGGAACACTTACAGTGCTGGTAGGATTGCAAACTAACTGGTACAGCCTCTGTGGAAGGAAGTATGGAGAATCCTCAAAGAACTCAAATTAAGATCTCCCATTTAACCCTGTAATCCCACTAGTAGGCATCTACCCAGAAGATAAAAGAAATCCTTTTATATAGTGACATTTGCCCTAGGCTGTTTATCACAGCTCAGTTTACAATTGCCAAAATGTGGAAACAGCCTAAATGCCCATCAACTCAGGAATGGATTAACAAGCTGTGGTATATGTATACCATGGAATACTATTCAGCCATAAAAAGATGGTAACTTCACATCTTTTATATTAACCTGGATTGAGTTAAAACACCTTCTTAGTATCACAAGAGTGGAAACCAATTATCCAATGTACTCAATTCTGATCTGAAGCCAGTAGATGATCTGATGCATGCCCACATAGGAGAAAAACTCATTTCAATTCAAGTTCAGGGGAGGGAGGGTTTGGGGAGCTCCCAGTGAATGAGCATGGTGTGAGGGTGTGTGGCACACCTGTTGGGTGTAGGACATAACTACAAGAGGGCCTCCCTAACAAATTCAAATATTGTGACCTGGTTGGTTGTACCCTCACATTAACCTGAAATAAAATATTTTTTAAAAAGATATCTACACATAAGATAATGTCTAACATCTGATGGATTTAGTAATTATGTTTCTTTGATTCAAAACCAGAGGTACTGAAACATCCGAATCTTAATGTGGTTCTGCTTTAACTTTTCAGCAAGTTTGCTGTGATTTTGCATGTACTGAACTCCCATTACCTGCTTATGAGCAGTGAGCTGACACTGCTGGAGCAGTCTGACGGAGCCTCTCTGGAGGACTGTTCCTGGGCTTTATAGGCTTTGTCCTTAGGCTTGGTAGGCTTACCACACTGTGTCCTCACTGGTCCCTCCGCAGACTCATCAAGTCACCACATTTTTTAATCTTCGTGCTTCTTTCTCACCAGTATGTTATCTGGGCTCATCATCTTCACATCACCAATACTTAGAATTTATAGTTTATGAAGTCATCATTGAGTTGAATTGAAAGAGAATTTATAAAAGTTATTGACCAAGGATGCCCATCCCATAGGAAGTAATATCCTGGCATGTTTATACCAAGAGTAGGGCATCAGGAGAACGTGAGTGGTGGGTTGATCTTTTGGTACTTCTTTGGCTTCTTGGGCAAGTTAAGCTCTCTTAGTTTCTTCATTATATAGAGTGGAGATAACAGGATTTATCTCATTAGATTGTTATGAAGGATAAAAGCAATATAATTAGTGCCTAGGATAAAAATTAATGCCTTAATAAATTCTAACTACAGGTTGAATATCCCTATTCTAAAAATCCGAGATCCAAAATGCTCTGAAGTCCAAAATTTTTTGAGCACTAAATATCATGCTCAAAGGAAATGCTAATTGGAGCAGTTAAGACTCTTCAGTGTTAGGGATGCTCAGCTGGTTCAGTGTATTCCAAAATCTGGAAAAAACCCACATCCAGAACACTTCTGGTTCCAAGCATTTCAGATAAGGGATACTCAACTTGTACTAAGTAACCATCCATCATGACTACTTTAAAGACACTTTAAATAACAGAAACTAAGTAAAGAGAATTTATAGTCTCTTTTCTCCTGGCAGCCTCTGAATGTATGTATTTAAGGTGTATAATTTGATGTTTTGATATACATTGTGAAATACCAAAATCAAACTAAATGTAATTATTACCTCTATATAATTATCATTGTGTGTGTGTGGTGTGAGAAGATTTATGATTGATCTTCTTAACAAATTATAGTATGCAATCAGTACTGAACTATCATCACCATTTGACCAACATCACTCCATTTCCCTCTTCCTCCAGCCCTGGCCACTACCATCTCACTTTCTGCTCCTGTGAATGGGACTGTTTTCGAGTTCTCATACTCGTGAGATCATGCAGCATTTCTTTCTGTGTCTTGTTTATTTTGCTCAGCATAACGTCCTCCACTTTCATCCATGTTGTCGCAAATGGCAAGCTTTCCTCCTTTTTTAAGACTGAATGATATTCCATGGTATTTTTATGCACCACATTTTCTTTATCCATTCACCTGTCAAAGGACATTTAGGTTGTTTTCACATTTGGCTGTTACGAGTAAGACTGCAGTGAGCATAGGTGTGCAGGTATCTCTTCGCAATCCTGATGTCAGTTCCTTTGGATTATACCTAAATATTTCTATTTTAAATTATTTTGGGGGAACATGTATACTGTTTTCTATAATTTAACATTCCTATCAGCAGTGTACAAGGGCTCCCTTTACTCCACGTCCTCACCAACACTTATCTTTTGTCTTTGATATTAGCTACCCTAACAGATACCACCAAGTGACAACCTCGCTGTGGTTTTGATTCGCTTTTTTCTTATGACTAGAGATGCTGAGTACCCTTTCATGTGCCTGTTAGCCATTCAAATTTTTTCTTTTGAGGAGTTGTCTATTTAGGTCCTTTGCCCATTTTAAAAATTGGTTTACTAATATTTTGGTGTCGAGTTGTATAATTTCCTTATATATTTTTATATTAACCCCTTATTGGGTTAATTTATGGTATGTGAATTATATCTCCATAAAGCAGCTACACTCTCCCACCTCCCCACCCCACCCCACCCCCCAAAAAAGAAAAGCAAGTTCAATGAAATCAGAAAGGTCTGGGTTTGAATTTCAGTATGGCTGAAGCATCCCACCTAGCTGAGCCTCACCTTAATTCTATTAAATGGAGTAGTCTGAGAAAGATAGATATGAAGTGCTTAGCATGGCTTCTGGTAGATGTTTTATCTCAATAAATGGTTATGTTATTATAACATTTAAAGAAAAAATAAAAATATTCAGATAGATGTACCCTTTTGGACCCAGTTGTTTACCCATATTTACAACACAATGACTGTTTCTGCTGAATTGAATTAGAATATTCATATTTTAAATATTCTGGCTGGGTGCAATGGCTCATGCCTGTAATCTCAGCACTTTGTGAGGCCAAGACAATAGGATCACTTGAGGCCAGGAGTTTGAGACCAGCGTGGGCCATATAGAAAGACCTTCCCTTTGCAAAAATTTAAAAAATTAGCTGGATGTGGTGGTGCATGCCTGTAGTCCTACCTACCCAGGAGGCTGAGGCAGGAGGATTGCTTGAGACCAGGAATTTGAAGCTATGTGAACTATGACTGTGCTACTGCACTCCAGCCTGGGTGGCACAGCAAAACCCTGCCCTATAAAAGTAAGTATACATTCCAAAAGGAAATAAGCAAGACCTTTGAGGAATGTGGACTATATGTTATATGGTTAACATCTTCTGAATAAGTTAATAAAATATGTAAGAAATGCTTCTAAAACAATCAGCCATTGAATAAGAGTCTTCTCTTACTCAATCCTACAAAAAATATGGAGCAAAGACCTCTATTCTGTCTTCATAGTCACGAAGGTAACCTTTAACTCAGTGAGTATCAGTGAATAGAGGCAGCTCTTTAATTTGTTTCAGCCTATCAGTTCCACATTGACACCACTGCCAGGTTTTTTTGTTTTTTGTGTGTGACAGAGTGTCACTGTGTTGCCCTCGGTAGAGTGCTGTGGTGTCAACAGCTCACAGCAACCTCAAACTCTTGGGCTTTAGTGATTCTCTTGCCTCTGCCTCTTAAGTAGCTGGGACTATAGGCACCCGCCACAACGCTTGGCTATTTTTCCATTGCAGTTGTCATTGTTGCTTAGCTGGCCCAGGCTGGGTTCGAACCAGCCAGCCTCGGTGTATGTGGCTGGAGCCGTAACCACTGTGCTATGGGTACTGAGCCTGCCAGTTGTTTATTTACAGCTCCCATCATGACCATACCAAGCATTCCCAGACAATCTTATCAATATAGACTGAATCTTCACTCTTCAGTAGGCTTTACCTTACTCGGAACCAACTCTGCTCACACTTCAGTCTCAGACTTCTGGCCTCCAGAACTGTGAGACAATAAATTTCTGTTGTTTAAGCCACCCAGTTTGTAGTACTTTTTTACAGCAGCCCTCACAAACTAAATAATTTTTAAAAATACTATGTTTGCTTCAAAAGTAGGCACCAATGTGATTTCAGAGACTCAGTCTTGTCCTAGCCTATAGTTGCAGGCTATGTCAATACAAAGTCACCTGATACTCAGCCAGAACTTCTTTCCTGTCTTCGTTTTTGTCCCCATCCATACCTTACCTGAAAGTCCTCTCTAATCTTCATCTAGATCAGAGGTCCTCAAACTTTTTAAACAGGGGGCCAGTTCACTGTCCCTCAGACTGTTGGCGGGCCGGACTACAGTTAAAAAAAAAAAACTATGAAGAAATTCGTATGCACACTGCACATATCTTATTTTGAAGTAAAAAAACAAAACAAGAACAAATACAATATTTAAAATGAAAAACAAATAAAGTTAAATCAACAAACTTACCAGTATTTCAATGGGAACTATGGGCCTGCTTTTGACTAATGAGATGGTCAATGTCCAGTTCCATATTTGTCACTGTTAGTGGTAACAAGTGATGCAAGTGTGCAATAGTTAGTCTAGATCTGGTTGGAGATTTCAGATGTTTCATTCTGGAAAATGTCTGTTCACAGACGTAAGTGTTGCCAAAGATGGTTGCCATTTTGAGTGCATGGTTCCTGAGATTAGGATATGTCTCAGAGGATAGAGATGCATAAAAATTAGGAAGGCTGCTTGACTTGAATGCATCTTTCAGAGAGTCACAATTCTGCAGTTCAGCCAGTTCCATTTGGTAAATTGTATCCACATTTTCTTTCTTTTTTTTATTTCAAGATACTTTATTCTTAAAA
>CAUYRH010078449.1:0-16850 GCA_963574655.1 Perodicticus potto
GGCGCCTGTAGTCCCAGCTACTTGGGAGGCGGAGGCAGGAGACTCGCTTGAGCCCAGGAATTGGAGGTTGCTGTGAGCTGTGATGCCACAGCACTCTATCCAGGGTGACAGCTTGAGGCTCTGTCTCAAAAAAAAGAAAAAGAAAGAAAGAAAACAAAACTGGCTGATAGATAGATGCCAGAGAGAGAGAGTGGTGGAGAAAGAGAGCACACAGGACAGGTAAAGAGGGACATAGAAAGCAAGGACACATTTGGGGGTTTATTTATATGTTTATTCTGAGACAGAGTCTCACTTTGGCACCCTCAGTAGAGTGCGGTGGCATCACAGCAACCTCAAACTCTTGGGCTCAAGTGGAAAGATCTTAGTTCACAATCTGAGTAGTGGATTCACAGGTGTTCATTTTATTATTATATTTGTTGCTTTAGAAAACATTACATGGGGCTCGGCACCTGTGGCTCAAGCGGCTGAGGCACCAGCCTCATACACCTGAGCTGGCGGGTTGGAATCCATCCCAGGCCGGCCAAACAACAATGACAGCCGCAACCAAAAAAAAGCCGGGCGTTGTGGCAGGTGCCTGTAATCCCAGCTACTTGGGAAGCAGAGGCACAAGAATCGCTTGAGCCCAGGAGTTGAATGTTGCTGTGAGCTGTGATGCCACAGCACTCTACCCAGGGTGACAGCTTGAGGCTCTGTCTCAAAAAAAATAATAATAATAAAGAGAAGAAAGAAAACATTACGTGGATTCAACTATTAACATGGCAAAACCAAGTCAGTAAGTGAGAGGATTTATTTTCTTTAAATCTTCTCTAAATCTTTTTTTTTCTTTTTTTCTTTTTTTTTTTTTTAGACAGAGCCTCAAGCTGTCACCCTGGGTAGAGTGCCGTGGCATCACAGCTCACATTAACCTCAAACTCTTGGGCTCAAGCAATTCTCTTGCCTCAGCCTCCCAAGTAGCTGGGACTACAGGCACCCACCACAACTCTGGCTATTTTGGGGGGGGGGTTGTAGTTGTCATTGTTGTTTGGCAGACCCAGGCTGGATTCGAATCCACCAGCCTCCGTGTATATGGCTGGTGCCCTAGCCACTGAGGATTTATTTTCAATAAAGGGAGGAGGCTGCCAGATTTTATAGTGACTAATTTTTCTTCTAAAATATCTTGAAAGAATACTAAACTTAGAAATTTAAATTTGCATTGCATAAAGATTAATCTCCCATTTAAGTACTTAATAATGCAACCTCTGAAACTGTCAGTACACACCCGAGTGGATAGGAATCAGGAGATGTGCTTTCCTTTTGAAACTGTATTAAAGTGTGCTCTGAAAACTTCAGAGGGCTACTGGGAAAAGGTGCCTCATTTTTGATACAGTATTACATTTCCTGTGTTAAAATTATGGAAAACAATCTTCCTCTGCACTCTCTTTTTGAAAATACTGATGCTTTGGGAACATAATTACCATTTTCCTTACACTTTCCTTTTCTTAAAATAAGATTTTTTACAATAAAGATTTACCTGTTGGCCCAGATCTGTCAAAACCTGGTTTAATACTCTTTGTAAGTTCCTGTGATAAATACTAGCATGCACATTCATTTTAGCGCATGATTACTCTATGGCTCAATGAGTATAAGAGATTGTGAAGTTAGTGTAAACTGCACTATCTTTGAGAGTTTTTTAAAAATATATTTCCACTTAGGCAGCAAAAGAAAATATAGCACCATATCTGACATAAAATATAACATAGGATATAGTTGAGTTTATTATTATTATTTTGATACAGAGTCTCACTTTGTCACCCAGGCTGGAGGGTAATGGCATGATCATAGATCCGTCCTGGGTTCAAGCAATCCTCCTGCCTCAGCCTTCCAAGTAGCTAAGACTATAGGCACACGCCATCATGCCTGGCTAACTTTATTTTTTGTAGACACAGAGTCTCACTATGTTGCCTAGGCTGGTCTTGAACTCCAGACCTCAAATAATCCCTGTGTTGGCTTCCCACAATGCCGGGATTCCAGGTATGAGCCTCTGCAGCTGGCCAAGGACAAGAGTCCACCATCTTCTTGGTTTGCTGGCTCTCCAAATAAGTCACTGTGTCTTGAATTATTGACTGTCCTGAGGTGAGTGGTACAAGCTCAAACTCAGTTATAAGAGGTTGGTTAATGAGTACAAAATATGGTTAAGTGGAAGGAATAAGTTCTAGTATTTGATTACACAGCAGGGTGGCTATAGTTATCAATAATTTATTGCTAGAAAAGAAGATTTAGAATGTTCTCAGCACAAAGAAATGATAAGTGTGGGAGGTGATGGATATCCTAGTTAAGTCAAGTTACCCTGACTTGATTTTCACACACTGTATGCATGTACAAAAATGACACAGAAAAGTGACTCCCAATGCTGGGAACCCCTTGAAGGACACGTGGATACTTGGCTTCACGCACAAAAGAATTTAGGAGCAAGGCAATAGTATAAAGTAAAAGCAAGATTTATTCAGAAAGTACACAAAATCTACTACATAGAGCAGAGGCACGTTCTCTCTGCAGAAGAAAACTGATGCCCTGGCTTCCATTGACCTTCTATTTAAGCAACAGCTTAATGAGAGGCTAAATAAGGGGAGGAATATTCATGGAGGAGCATGTTTTCCTGGAACTGGGATGACATTCTCCTTTTGACTAAGTATGGCCAAACAGGAAGTGTCATGGCGTCAGATGCATGATGGGAGTGGGGAGTTTTCTTAGAAAATTTTATGGTGACAAACGTATAATGAAGCTGTAAGGTCCAGAGATGGTTAATTCTCCCCTGTCTTGGTTCTAACCATTTGGAACCGGCCCTGCCTTCATTCTGTTTTGATCAGGGTAGTTTGAAATTTTGTTTTGAGACTTCCTGACTCAAGCAAAGCAATGCCTGAAGCAGTCGCTGCCAGTTCCCTGTCTCAAAAATTCTGCAAGAACCCCCCCAAATATTTGCAATTATTATGTATCAATTTTAAAAAATAGCTCTAGTAGTTCCTGTAGTCTTTGACTCACACCGGTCATCAGATCTATGCTACTATTCAAAGCTTTGTGATATCTTGACAATAATGCATCACTAAAAGGTCTTTCCTTTCCACTGCCTGGGCTCGTTGGTGCATCCTGGTTAGTGTCTCCCAGGCCGCACATGCCAGTCCCCTCTGAGGACTAAGCAATCCTCTCTCTTCATCTCAAAATACGGAACTCTCTTCCATTCCTCTCACATCTCATTGGAAGAGAGCCTTTTCCAACGTTGGCCTCTTCCAACCTGAGTACTGTTCCTCAAACTCTAAGTGCGTTTAGAAATCACAGCCACCAGAAAAACAGGAGTATCACAGCGATGCCGGCAAGGTGCATCCAGGTGGCTGCTGTTCCCATAAATTAAAAATGTCCTTTGGTAGTATTGTATGCTGGCTATATCATCATTTTGCATAAAAGATCATTCTACCGAATTCTTGTCTGTGGATTTAAAGCTTAAGGGCAAGAGAGATCAAAGAATGTTGGATGACATTTTAATCCAACACTTCCAAGGTGCAGCCTGTGACTCAGCCTCTGGCTGTGTGTCTGAGGCAGGGGGAGATGAGCATACGTCTGTGGCAGGAATCTAGGCCTGGAGGAGAAAAGAGTCACCCAAACACTGGAGGTGGAAGAGGAAGAGGTTTTATATCAGCCAGTGAAGCTGAGGCCGACTAGAATCCAAAATGGCTGAGCTCCCCAATTAACTCTGTCCATGTCCTTTTATGGGACTCACAAGTAGACAGAAAAAGGAATTACCATATTACCTTTCTTTGGAAGTGTCAAATCATGTGCAGGGTTTACAGAAGTAGAAGCAAGCAAGCGTTAGTTTCAAGGACCCAGGAAGTTAAGTTTTATACATTTTTAAGAGCTGGGTTACCATGGGGAAGACTTTGTTGAAGTGTCCTTGGGCTTCCCTAAGAAGACTTTCTTTTTTTAGACTTTACTAGCCCAGGGTATCCTCCCTCACGTTAATGTAGACAGCAACACAGCCCAAGGTGCATTTTCAGGGCAAGACTTGGTGTCCTTTGTGTGACACCATGTTTAGGCACTAAACATTTGCTCACACATGGTCAGCACTAAATACGTAGTTGCTGGGGACATTGCGTCAGAAATGGAGATTAACAGGTGGTAAGAATGGCAGGGAAATGACCTCATTATATCTGTACTTTACTAAAATCTCTCATTGATTGTATCGACTTGATGTGGTGGATAATGGAAACAGAAAGACCAAAATCCTTAAACACTTACAGATGGTCCTTCTTATTTGCAAATCCCAAATTTATGAATTCCATACTAGCTAAGGTTTATTTGTAACCCCAAAGCCAACACCTGTAGCACTTCAGAGGTCATTCCTGGTCATGAGCAGAGTAGCAAAAGATTGGACTTGCCCAAAGCACATGTTCCCTCCTGAGGCGGAACGAGTCAACTCTCTGCCTTCTTGTTTCAGTCTCGTCCTATGAACAAGTTTCCTATTCACCATCTATCCAAGCCACATTTTCCAAGTGTTTTTTTGCATTTTCATGGCGACTTTGCTGTTTAAAATGGCCCCAGGGATAGTGCTGAGATGCTGTCTAGGGTCCAGGGTTCCTAAACACATCAGGGATGTGGAGCACAGAGAAAATAGCCATGTAGATGAGCTTCCTTCAGACCTGAGCTACAGGCTATTGATCACAAGTATTGATAAATCAATAATATGTAAGGTTTCTTTAAACAGAAACACACACAAAATTAGGCTGTGTATGGATTAGTTGACAAACATGCTGTACAAATATTTCACCTGTTATTTTTATTTGAAAATCTGGTGACAACATCTATGGATGGTGAAAAGAGTCAAAAAGCAGGTTAAAAAATATCAGGTCTGCAAATAGTTCCCTATGCAAGGCTGAGTTCAAAACACCTTGGGTGGGAGGCAGGATGCTAAGGAAAAAATATGCAGAATCAGGTAAAGGAGAACGAGATCACATAGTCTCAGAGGAAGAGCAAATACCTAAAACTCTCTTCTACTGAGGCCAGGAGAATTTTTTTAAACTTCGGTAGCCCCAGATCAAATAAAAAACATAGTCTCTGAAATAAATCTGTAAGGAGATAACAGGTTGAGAGTATTTTAATGATGAAGATCGCTGAATTAGGAAAGCCAGGCCAGGTGCAAGGGCTCACATCTATAATCCTAGCAATTTGGGAGGCCAAGGCAGGTACATCATCTGAGCTCAGGAGTTCAAGACTAGCCTGAGCAAGCATGAGACCCCATCTCTACTAAAAGAAAAACTAGCCAGATGGGTGCCTGTAATCCCAGCTATTTGGGAGGTTGAAGCAAGAGGATTGCTTGAGTCCAAGAGTTTGAGGTTACTATGAGCTGTGAGGCCATGGCACTCTACCCAGGGTGACAGAGTAAGACTCTGTCTCAAAAAAAAAAAAAAAAAAAAGGATTAGGAAATCCATGCAAGGAAACTCAAACTAAAACATAAGATTTAAAGCACAAACGATGGTAGAAAATGAAGAATGAAATGGGAACCCACAGAGTAAATGGTAAGAGCAACAAATATGGTTAAATCTCCCAGAGTGTAAAACTCTCCCAAGGAAAAAAGGGCAAAAATACAAAAGTTACAGAGACCATCAAGTTTGTGTGTGATATGCAGGAGCAGAGGTCCACTGAAGAATCACAGATTCTCTTCAGCAGGAAACAAAGACAAGTAAAATAATCAGCAATTAAAGACATCATTTAGGAAAACTTTTCTTAGCTAACAAGACATCGGATTATGCAGACTGGGAAATAGCACAATGTTCCAAGCAAAATCAACAAAAAGTGATTTTTCTGTGCCCTTCCTAACAAAAACTCTGAATCACACACACACACAAAATATTAGCAGAAACAGAAGAAAGAAAAAAGCTCAATTCTGAAAAATTTTACGTTAAGATGTGCTGCAAAGAACTGGAAAAAGGAAGCAGAATTAAGAAGTCATAAGAGAAAGTCATGTTCTGAAAAGACTACTGGTAAACAGCATGGAAACAGGCAAAATGCGGAATAAAAGATGACAAGGTCCAAAGTTATTCTTACAAAAGAACATATATGGGTAAGGATAGTCATGTATTAGCAATAACCTGGGTCTAGCTATAAAACTACATTTCATATGTAATATCATATCATTAACAAATAACGTAATAATATATAATAATGAATGATATTATATTGCAATATATTATGAACTAAAATAACATGGACTTTATGGGAAGGTAAGGAAAAAAATTTGAAAGTTTATAAAGTCTTCATCTTAAAACAATACCACTCTGCTTCTCACTCTGACATTAGACAAACTTCCAATATAGAATACTTTTGAAATTTGAAGGCAAGTGTATTACCCTGAGTAAACAACTAGTTCCTTGAGCAAAATCACACACTGCTGGCTTAGCACAGCAGAGGCTTAAGCCCAGCACAGACCTTCTGGTTGGATGACTCCACCATCTGGGAGAACTTCACGTCCAGCCAGACAGAGGAAGACAGGGTATTCATGATGAAGATTGTACTGTTTCATGACCAGGGCTAACGTTCTACTGGGTAGTCACGAGGTCACAGTTGGACACAAGTTGGGGAAGGCCCCTGGGTTTGGGCTCAGGGAGATTAGAACTGGATATTGGTGAACACTGGCTGTCTCTGTCACAATAATTAATGCATACACGTTTACCTTCTCAAACACTTGGGAGCATAAAGCTAAAGAAAGCTTGATCCATATAGTGTAAGATGAAAAATAAAGAGAATGGCAATGCCCAATGGAGACTGCTGGAGGGCAGGAGGCTGGGGAGAGGAACCAGTTTCATTGAAAGCCCAAACCAACATGCAGACAGATGAGGTGGGTCTTGGAGGTCTTCCTGGACCGGCAAGCAAATTGCCACTTGACTGCAAATGGATAAGTTAAAACAGGTTTTAAGAAGCAGAAAAATTATCCAGTTGATCCCAACCCAAACTGACCACACGTATGATTGTTAACAAATAAATGGTTAGCCTATTCAACCACAAGTTTGGGGAAGGTTTATCACATAGCAATAGGTCATTGATACAACTAGTTACAGAGAATAATGATTTCAAAGCCAATTTCTAGAGGCTCTTCTGTTGCCATCCACAATGAAATAACAGGGTTCACATTTACTCTCCTTTCTCAACTACGTACAAAGCCTGAAAAAATATATGACACAGGGTGGTGCCTGTGGCTCAAAGGAGAAGGCCAGCCCCATATACCGGTTCAAACCCAGCGCCGGCCAAAAATTGCAAAAAAATAAAAAGAAAAAATAAATTCATTTATATGACACAGACATTTTTAAACATTGGACAAAAGGCAGCACAGAACAGTGATCCCCAAGAGGAGAGAAACAAATGAGATAAACTCAGTGATTGTCTCGGCTAATTGCCCAGAGGGGCGTCCCAGGCTGCAGGGCAGGGGAGGGAAGCCGCACACAGAGCTGGGCAGCCTCCCTGAGGCGAAGTGATGGACGGAGAGTTAGGCAGGTCACAGAGGTAGGAATGCAAGGTACAAAGTTCCAGAGAGGACAGAACCGCTGAGAGAAGAGAGCTCTGGAGATCTACAGTGGGTTCCCTAAAACAGGAGTCCTCAAACTTTTTAAACAGGGGGCCAGTTCACTGTCCCTCAGACCGTTGGAGGGCCAGACTATAGTTTAAAAAAAAAAACACCTATGAATAAATTTCTAAGCACACTGCACATATCTTATTTTGAAGTAAAAAACAAAATGGGAACAAATGCAATTCACACCAATGCATGTGGCCCGCAGGCCGTAGTTTGAGGACCCCTACCCTAAAATCTTCCTCGGAGTACTAATCGGCACTTGTGTGTGTGTGTGTGTGTGTGTGTCTGTGAACTACCCAAGGCCAGTGAAATAACTACCCAAGAGTACTGGGAGGAATCCTCTTGGGAACTCACACAGGGCCAAGGACAATGGTAAGGATATCTCACCATTCGGAGCACAACAACTCTATTTAATATGTTCTAGTGGACAAAGAGAAAATGAGCACGTTGAAGAGAGACACAGAGGGTACAGAAAAGACCCCAATTACGTCTCTGAAGATGAAAAATCAATGTCTGAGTTAAAAACTGTATATGATGGGATTAGCAGCAAATTGGAGACTGTAGAAGAAAAGATCATTGAATTTAAAATATAGCATCAGACACTATATAAAAGAGAAAAATAATTAGAAAAATAAATGATGTATCAGCGCTCTGTGGTACAACTTCAAGCCAACTAATTTACATGTAACTGAAGTCCCAGAGAGGATTGGAGATTTACATTTGAAGAAACAGTGGCTTAAGTGTTTCCATGTTTGATGAGACTGAGGAAGGAGAAATAAATCTTATACTTTTTAATGATCCGGAGAAAGCAGCAGGCAGCTGCAGAAGAACTTCTCCTCCAAAGATAAGAACAAACTTTATACTGAGCTAAAATGCCCTTGAAAAAGACCATGTAACAAATACCAGCACCCTGGCTTCTTGAGAAATACAAGCATTAACTCTTTGTACTCTTTGTTGTAACTGTGACTATGCACCTGATACCGAGCTGTAAAAGAAAGTGCAAAAGAGTTTGAAAAGAACTGTTCCTGGGACTCAGCACTTTGTGCCTTGAGGCACATGAATTCTCCCTGGCAATTAAAGATTCCTTCCTTTATATCATTGGTGTAAGTGTCTGTTAGTTTTAATTCACAGTTTTCCTGCAACAAGACCATAAACCACAGATCCAAAAAGCTCAAAGACTCAAGCGCAAGAAACACGCAGAAAACAGCACCGAAGAACATCCTATAACCAAATGCTCAAAACAGCAAAAAAAAAGCCTTGAAAGCAACCAGAGGTAAAAAGAGGGAATGCCACATGTTAAAGAAATAATATCTATCCCAGATATTGAGGAGGAGTGGACATAGGAGGGCAGACTTGAAGTGAGGTTCACCTTGACTTGATGGGGAAGCCCTGTGGTGAGCACACAGGAATTCATTATACTTTCCTCTCTACGCCTATGTACGCTGGAGATATTCTGCAATACAACATTAAAAGAAAATAACTGTAGGCTGTGTATAGTGTTTTACCTGATCCTAACAAAGCAGGTACGTTTGCATGCACCTGTAGAGGACAGAGCTGGGCAGCCTGTGTGCGGCTTCCCTCCCCTGCCCTGCAGCCAGGGACAGAAAGGGCAGCACACAGCGCGCTGTGGGCACTGGCTGCAGAGGATCAGCCGTGTTATTCCACCTGTATGTTGTACTGTTTGACTTATTGTATAATAAGAATGCATGTATTATTGTTATCATTTATAATACATACAAATTAATTAAGAAAATGATGCCATCATCATTTAGATAGAGGACTTAAATGCCTTAGGGCTTCGGGAGAGGGTATCAGTGTGTGACAAGGTCTGGGAATTGAGAGAATTGCAGCAAACAGGAATGAGCCAGGTCTACTAAAAAGAAACCCCCTCCGTGCGTTTTCAATCTCCAGACAGATACTCTCTCAATATACTCGTCATAGGCAACTTAATAGCACGACAGCCCTACTGAGCTAGAAGGGTCTCTTACACACGCTCTGGAAAGAACCCATTTGCAATCCTTACCACTCGTGCTCAGGAACTAGAAACCATTTCTTGATGGAATCTTACAGATTTTTAACATATCTTGTTTAGTCACTGACATTTTCTAAGGCATTAACTCCAGGAGAGACACAAACCTGGACAGATAAATAATAATGGAAAAATTGGGGAAGACTATCGAAGAACTTCTGACCCCAAATATACTGGACCAGGCTATTTTATTAGTCATTTAGATCAATCCCTTCAGGAATAAATGATGCTTCTGTTCACATGAGTTGCCTGAGGGCTTTGATAAAGTTGGAAATCTTCCCCATATATTGGTATAGTTCTGAAGCCCCTGACAGAGTTAGGACAGAAAAACAAAAACAAAAACATAATACTGCCAGTCACCCTGAAATATAAATACAGAAAGTATGAACAAGTTGAAACTGATACCGTATTAAAAGAATAATGCACCCTGGCTATGTAGAATTGTCTTTCCAGGTATTCAGCATATGGGATTCTAATAGTACACGTTTTTTCACTTCAGTGAGTTAAAGGAGACAACCCATTCACTAATTTCAATTTAAGGCAGGTGCCCCCCTTTGTGATAGTGGCGGTGACTGTCCAGCGCCAGTACCCTATTCTTACATCTTGGGAATTCAGTGCCTTGTGAGTACACATTGGTGTAAAACAGAAGATGAAAGTAGAAAATACCTGTTCTTGCAGCTTCTCGTGAATCCAGGGCAGGAATTCATGTCCTGGGATTGGCTAATCAAATTTGAATAAAAGTTAAACAGGTAAGCAAAGAGTCAGGACAGTGGCTGCATCCAATCCAGGCTCTCGAGTGGCAGGGCAGCTCTTGCCAGCAGAAGACTCAGGGTCAGCTGGGATTCAGAAGTGATCTCACTGCACTGGGCACAGGGAATGATCTGGCTGTTATCCCACCTGTGTCTCACCTTCCTGAGGACTTTGCCAGCTTCTCCATCCTCCCTGGGAATGCTCTGAGCTATCCAAGGTCCACTCTATTAATTTCCTTTCTGATGAGATCAGCCCGTCAGTTTTTTTCACTTGGAATCAAGATCCTTGAGTCATAGAGGCTGAAAAGGATTTGATAAAAGTCATCACCCATTCCTAAACTTAAAAATACAAGAATGAAAGCAAACTTTCAAAAGCAATTAATGTAACTGCTTCTGTGTACCCTCAATGAATCCCCAACAATAACAAAAAGAGTAAACTTTCCAAAAACAAAAATAAAAAGTGGCTTGCTTAATGTAATACATACCTATAACCCATATTGCACTTGATGAAACACCAAAAAAATGAAAACTGTAATAAATAAGACACATCTGTACATTCACCAGATGAAAGTACTGATAATACCAAATATTGGTAAGGATGTTGAAAACCTGGAATTCTCACGCTCGTGGGCATGGAAATTGGTATAATCACTTGGAAAACTCTTTGGCAACATCTACTACCTGACCCAGCTGTTCCACTCACACACACACCGAGAAAAGAAATTTGGACATATATGTACTAAAGAATATGTACAAGAATGTTTATAGTAGCAAGCTAACCCAAAGCAATAAAAACCCAAAAGTCCACCAGTAGTAGACTGGACAAATAAATTGCAGTATATGTACAAAAAATTTAAATGTTAACACAGCAACATAAATGCATCTCACGTGCATAATTTTGAGTACAAGAAGATACGCCACAAACAAGTGGTGTATTTATGTCACAGTAACCCTTGAGAAGGAAGAAGCAGGTTGAGTAAGAAAGGCTTGGGAGGGCCATCACAGGTGCCAGAAATGTTCTATTTCTTGGTGTTTTATGAATGTGTTCACTGTGCTAATTCATTGAAATGTGTTTTCATAATGTATGCCCCATCTCTGTGTGTATTACATTTTAGTAGAAAATGTGAACTTGAAAAAGTTGAAGAGAATTTGCCAGCATCAAGTTATAAAATCTGGTTAAGTTTTAGAAGAGAAGGTTAGATACTATTTCACACTACATAGTGAAATAAGTCCCCATTCATTAAGTAATTAAATTTAAATATGGCACAATTTGAAGTTCACGAAGAAAATACAGAATATACATGATCTCGAGGGGAAGGAAGACAAGAACTGGAAGGTGATTTGACATATGCTCCTCAATGCACAACATAGAAAAACAAAAATATTTCTAGAAATTTATACAGTACTTTTGAATGATTATAAATAAAAACATGCAAATACAAAATGATAAACCGAGAAAATATTTATAAGACATAGGCTAGTCCAAGACTCGATATGCTTATCAATACCTTAAAAATTAATATGAGGTTTAAAGAAGAGGTTTTGTTTCAAGGTAAGAGACTTATGCAGGTGAGTCTTCACGGAGTCCACTGGAGAAAGGAATTGTACTTGCCGTAAATTTGCAAGGGCTGTTGGTGACTCCTGTTATAAATACCATAGCACTGTTCAAAATAAATGAAATGAGATGCATTTAATTATTTTTATTTGATCCTCGACATTGCCAAAAATCATATGCAAACCTTCTGTAAAACCCAAAGTAAACTATACCTTTATGGAGTAGAGCAATGTGTCTCTCTCAGGAGAGTCATGGTTTGCCGTGGGCTGGCTGTGATTACAGGGACCAGAAACCAGGTTCTGGGCTGTTCTGGGCCTTCTCTGAGGATGGCCCTCCCTGCGGGGCGGTGACAAGTCTGTGGACCAGGGAGATGTGTTCACCTGGCGCCCATCTGGTGCCCACTTGAAGCCCAAGTGTTTCAAGCCCAGCCTTTCTGTTTTTAAGATCCTGCAGAGCCTCCGTCTGGACCCTGATTGGCCTCTTCCCAGAGTCCTTGCTCTTGAGTGGCCATGTGACAGGTTGGAGCATCATCTAAGCTGGGAGGTCAAAGGTGGCTATTGGAAGTAGGAAGAGGGGGTGGGAGGGCAGGGGAGTGTGCACAGATCTTGGAACTGTACAGGAAGCCTCTCAGTGTGGGGTGGAACTTGAGGCAGGAAGAGAAGGCCAACTGGCTGAGAATGGAGCTGGGCCCACCCTCCCAGTATTCTGGCTCGGAACTTTCCAAGAATTTGATTTCCCACTTGGTTCTCCAGGTCTTAGGAAGACAGGTTTGTTCATCAGGAACATGAAATACACTTTACATAAAAGTTCACTTGATTTATAACTTTAAAACATTTATTGTGCCTATGATGTTTGAGATTCCACTTGAACTCTGCCCTACTCTTCATACAATACAAGGAGGCAGATGTTACCCAATGCCCAGGTGACAGGGCAAGCTTGATGGGGGGAGGAAGTGTCTCGTGACTTTTCCACTGTCCTGAGAGAGAATGAATCAGCCATGGGTAAAAGTCAGAAAACTTGCAGGTATCCTGACGGAAATTGAGAGATGTTCTATCTTTTCTTTAACGGAAAGATTTTTTTTCCTTTGAGGGTTGAGAACTTTATATGTGAATGAAGCAAGTGTGCGATGAATGTTTTAATTGTGTTAAGAAAAGGAAAAAGTATACTAGGGATACTTAGTATATTAGGATAGTCTATTTCTATCCTTCAATTTCCCTAAAAATGCCATAAATATTTTTCTATATCATATACTACAGTCGTTCCATATTATCATTTTTAATTTCTGCACAATAGTCTACTCAAAGAATAGACCATATTCTATGTAACAAATCTACTATTTTGGATTTTTAGTTTGTTTATAATTTTTAATTACAAAAAAATACTCAATTAAGCATCACTGGAGATAAATATCTAAACATATCTTAGATAACTTTCTGGGATCCATTCCTATAAGAGTAATTTTTGAGTCAAAGGGTCAGGTTTTGAAAGCACTGCCAATATGCCCTCTGCAAAGTTGAAACCAAGTCATCCTGCCATGCTTGTAACGATGTCGCTATGCCAGAACCATTACCCAAGCCAGGGATTTTTTTATTTTACTTCATTGTAAAGTAAAACAGCAGTATCTGTGGATATCATAGGCACAAGTCCTCATTAATGTTTTTAAATTTGCTTATCTTAGACTACTAATGAAATGAAATGTTTTTCACATTTCTTGGCCACTTATAGTTCTTTTTTTTTTTCTTTTTAGAGACAGGGTCTTATTTTGTCCCCCTCGGTAGAGTGCCGTGGCATCACAGCTCACAGCAACCTCCAACTCTTGGGCTTAGGTGATCCTCTTGCCTCAACCTCCCAAGTAGCTGGGACTACAGGCCCACCACAACACCTGGCTATTTTTTGGGTTTTGTGGTTATAGTTTGGCAGGCTGGGCTGAATTCAAACCGGCCAGCTCCTGTGTGTGTGGCTAGCGCCTTAGCTGCTTGAGCTATAGAGGCCGAGCTGCCACTTGTAGCTCTTTCATCTCTGGATTGTCCTTTTTGTTTCCTGCTGCATTTCCTCACTGATTTTCCACTGTTACTTAACGATGATGGATTTCTGTATTATACAGGTGACAATAAATTTGCCCAGTTTTTCATACCATTTCCATTTTGTATTGCTGCTTGATTTATAAATTCAGGTTGCAAAATGAAAGTTGAGAAAATGAGAAAGCTTGTTGGGACTTCCGTGGTCCTTTTCAAAAAATGTGCTACAAACATCAACTGTTTCCTCTAGATTTTAGAAAATTATGCTCTTCAGGGAAAAAAAAAATAAATTCCAAATTCCTCCTCGTAGCTCTAACTATAAGAGTGTCGTTTCAAACACATTGCTGCTTTGATCCATTTGACTGAGGCAAATGCTGACTTTAAGTCACTTCTTGGAGTCAAAAAGAGGAGAATGGCGCCGCAGTAAGAGTCAGCCGGGATGTTGACAGTCCATGATCCTGACGTTCCCGGGAAGGAGAACACGCCCTTTAGCATGCCTGGGAACAGGATTGTCACAAATGAGCTTTATGTCCAAGATGAAGCTCCAAAATCTGGATGGTGGAAAGGCGCAGCT
This sequence comes from Perodicticus potto, assembly GCA_963574655.1. Taxonomy (NCBI): domain Eukaryota; kingdom Metazoa; phylum Chordata; class Mammalia; order Primates; family Lorisidae; genus Perodicticus; species Perodicticus potto. The sequence goes on from CAUYRH010078449.1 coordinate 14,518, forward strand.
AGAAAAGATGTCACATGGGTCTTCTGAAGTGTGTGTAGAAAAACAAAAGATTCAATCTAGTTTGCTACTCTCTACATGGAGAGTTAATAAATTCAGTATAGGGTAGAGTCCTGGATGAGAAAGATGAGACTGGAGGATACTTTGTAATAAGTGTTATTTTCATCTTGCAGTGGGGTTTTCAAAATAGCCCCTGCTTGGCCCTTAGTTGACCGTGACATTACGCTGCCTTGCGTTATCCTCTCTGGCAGCTAGGAGACTCACGTGACCAGTATATGATAATCATAATGAAAATAGAAGGGTTAGTATACATCAAAAACTTATGTGTGAGGCTTGGTGCCTGTGGCTCAACAGGCTAAGGCGCCAGCCACATACACCTGAGCTGGTGGGTTCAAATCCAGTCCGGGCCCACCAAGCAACAATGGCGGCTGCAACCAAAAAAAACTTATGTGTGGTTAGTAGACACTGAGTCTTTAACGTCTTTGTTTAATCTTTGTCATATACTTCTTTTTTTTAGAGACAGAGTCTCACTTTATCACCCTTGATAGAGTGCTATGACCTCACTGCTCACAGCAACCTCCAGCTCTTGGGCTTAGGCGATTCTCTTGCCTCAGCCTCCCAAGTAGCTGGGACCACAGGTGCTCACCACAACACCCGCCTATTTTTTTCTTGCAGTTTGGCCGGGGCCAAGTTTGAACCCGCCACCCTTGGTATATGAGGCCAGCGCCCTACTCACTGAGTCATAGGTGCCGCCCTTCGCCATACACTTCCGATGGTGACATTATTATTCCCATTTTCAAATCAGGGAAACTGAGAAAAAGAAGGTGAAAAGCATTCCAAAATATATGCAAGCTGGGAATAATTAGAAAAAGAAAGAACTGGGCTTGAGGACAAAATAAAGCAATAAAGTGTGGAAGAACTTGAGTAGGAATGGGTGTTGTGGGTTAAATAAATCTTACCTTCAGAATAATATTCTTTCATCTTTGTGAAAGCGTTAGCAGCATGCCTTCTAGGACCACTTGGGGATGACAAAGAGTCCTAAAATTAGAAACGTGTAAGAGAAAAGCGTATTTTATTATTTGTGATCTGTATAACTGATAGCAAAGGTGACCAGTTGAATGGTAACTCTTTTCTGCTGGCCTGAGAGTTCATGTGAGAAAGTCTGGGAGTAGGAGTTAGAAGAAAGCTGATTGAAGGAAAGCTGATTGCTCCGCATAAAGGTAAGGAGGAAAAACTATTTTGGTTTCCAAGGCAATCTTGGTGGAAGGGAATGAGGAATAGCCGAGAGAGACAAAGCCATGAGATGGGGACAGGCTTGAGTAGCAGAGTGATCCAAAGAATCATAACAATGGATTGTTAGATGTCAAGTCGGTAAATGTTTGCAATGCTATCTCCCCTTCCTGCAATCTACCCCCAAGTATCCAAATAAGACATACTCTTATTTGACAATGTGAACGTTACTTTCTTGGCATTATTATTATTAATATTGCTTAATATTTCGATGCAGTAATCATGATTTCTTTTCTGAATGTGTTTATCTTCCTTCATTCTTTACGAGGTTTTTGTTTCTAGTCCTTATCTTAAACATTGTTATTGTTATTAAATTTTAAGCCTTTTTAATTCTGTGAAGGCAAAAAGTGGAAACCTAATAAACACATATATATGTAAAAATGAAAAAATTTTTAAAAGAATTAAAACTGAAAAAAATAATAAAAAAAATAAAAAAAAATAAAACAATGAATGATCAACCATGTTGCTAAACACGTGGAAACTAGCCTCTTCCCCGAGCCGAATTCTTTAAACCCTCATGTAGACTCCACAACCCAACACACACACACTCTGCTGCCCATCACAGGCAGAACCATTTTTGTCTTGCTGTTCACCCCTCAAACACTGCAGTCCTTTGTATGTAAGTTCCCCAAATTAATTCTTGGGATTAGTCATCCTGGTGTTTAGTGCTTCCTTCTTTGGAATCTCACTTGCCCCCCTTTGGGAATGGTCTTGGAGCAGTCCCAAGGGACCCCTGCCACTGCTTTGCCCCTGTAGGTCAACTGGCACTTACTCCTGGCAGCTTGCAGAATCTTTTCCTTTGTCTTGACTTTGGACGGGTGCATCACAATATGTCTTGGATAAGCTCTGTTAGAGTTGAGGTGATCTGGAATTCAATCTCCCTCTGAAACAAGTGTGTCAGAATCTTTGGTGATATTTGGGAAACTTTCATTATAATATTCTCTAGTATGGCTTCCATTCCCCTGGGGCATTCTTCTTCCCCTTCTGGGATACCTATAACTCATATGTTTGAACGCTTCATAAAGTCCCATAATTCTGTCAGTGAA
>CAUYRH010078450.1:0-16168 GCA_963574655.1 Perodicticus potto
TTGTGGCGGGCACCTGTAGTCTCAGCTACTTGGGAGGCAGAGGCAAGAGAATCGCTTGAGCCCAGGAATTGGAGGTTGCTGTGAGCTGTGATGCCACAGCACTCTACCCAGGGTGACAGCTTGAGGCTCTGTCTCAAAAAATAAATAAATAAATAAATAAAGTCACATAGCTAGTAATAACATGCAGAGATAAGAGTTGCATCTGGACAGTTTGGGTCCACAATCTGCATTCTTACCCTCTACACTATATTGCTTTCTCCAAAGTACTACCAATCGTTTTTCTTATTCTATTCCTTGTTTGCTGTAATAAGAACTATTTATTTTTTAATAAAGTTAATGTTTAATAATTAATGTTATTAATGTTAATATTTTCAATAGCCATCTCTACTAGCAATTGATAAAGTAGGTCCTTTTCAACCTAAAAGATAAGTTAACTAGATAGTGGTTTGTAACATAACTTTGAGGGTTGACAGATTATTACCAAATGCCTGACGGATATATTTGAAGAATTTGATCATTTTTCAGAACAAACCATATATCAAACCACATATGATTCATGGTTTACTTAACATTCAATAGAAAAAGTAGGCCTGGGTGGCGCCTGTGGCTCAGTGAGTAGGGCGCCAGCCCCCATATGCCGAAGGTGGCGGGTTCAAACCCAGCCCTGGCCAAAAACTGCAAAAAAAAAAAGAAAAAGTAGGCCAAAAACTATATGGCATTATCTACAAATGTTGAATGTACACAGAACATGATATAGAAGTTCTATTTCTAGACACTGACTCAGAAAAACAACACACATATTCCCCAAGAGACATGCACTAGAATGGTTGAGGCAGCCCTGTTTGCAATTGCCCTAAACTGGAAGCTACCCAAATTTTCATCAATAGTAGACCTGGTAACTAAACTGTTTTATATACCACAACTGAATATTAAACAATAATGAAAATGAATGATCTACAATTGTATGTAACAACATGGATGAATCTCACTAATAGAATGTTAATGAAAGAAGCCAGACATATAAATATATAACTGTGACTACTATTTTACTATAACTATACTACTACGTGACTCCCATTTCTATCAAGTACAGAAATATACAAAACTAATCTATGTTGTTAGAAGGTAGGAGACTGGTTTCTCACAAAGTGGGTGACTGGATGAAAGCATGAAGGGGCTGATACTGTTTCTTGAACCAGATGATGGTTACACAGTTGGATTCAGTTTGTACAATTTCATTAAGTGCACACTTATAACATGCATACTTTTTTTGCAAATATGATCTCCACTAAAAAGAAGCTGATATTTTTAAACATATGGATTGTGATTTTTAGTGAGTTTTGAAGAATTTAACACAAGGAACATTATCATCATCATCTATTATTAATGTGGCAGGTACAATAACACGTTAAGTTTTATCAGGACAAATCTCACTTAATCCTCACAAATGTCCTACAGAGACAGACGCAATTATTAGCTCCATTTTTTGATGAGAAAACCGAAGCTTGGAGAGATTAACTTATGTGTTAAAGCAGAAAATCAAGCTCAGATATCCTAATTCCTCAGAATAAATTCTCAGCAATCTTGTTATACTAATTTTAGGTGAAGGGAGAATTCAATTGGCTATCACAAGGCAAGAGAGACATAGTGGTAGGAGCACTTATTCCACAGAAATGTTAACCTCTATTACTTTCCAAATGGAACCTTCAATTAGAACAAACAGTAAAAAGCAATAGCTTACACAATGTGTTTTATATAACCAAAACACTTTCTTTGCTTGCAGCATATTTGTTCATGCCAGAGAAAATACAACTGTTAAAGAGAGTTTCTAGACCCTATCTGAGAATAAGCTGAGGACTAACATTCACAGTATGGGAGTTACCAAGCAATCTTATGAATGGAAACAGAACAAATGCATTATGTAAAATTTTAACAAGGGCAACACAAGGGCAAATAATTCCATAATCAGTTAAAGCATTTGGTAATTTACCAACATTAAATTTACCTCTTTGGAGGGGGAAGCGGGAGATGTGAAAATTGTCATCCAATAGGACCATACAAACATAACAAAGAACAGATGGAAAGCCACAAGGTAAACAACGGTCTTTCCTGGTAAATAAAAACAAATAACATTTCATTGAATCCAGGTGAAAACAGGAAAAAGCATTACATTAAAACACAATACAGTATTTGGATCAGGAGGAATCTGATAAAAAACTTAATTAAAACCTAGTGAAATATCAAATATATAAGCTTTATCTAAACAGTCTAACATTATTAGATATGAGGAAATATTCTGTTCCTACATTTAAGTATTATCAGCCTGGTCTATAAATAAAGAAGAAATGAGATTTGAGGTAAGTTTTCATTTTATTAAGTTGCTGAGGGTGTAAGCTAAAAACACTTTCTTGATGCTTCACTTGAAGCATAAAGTTAATTTTAAATGACCTAAAAATTATTTAGCAGACTACATCACTAAGAACATTAAATCCAAGGAGCTGTAAACTCAAAGTAAACAAAGGAAGCTACCATCACCATGAATAATGAATAAATCTAAATAACTCAATCCCTACACTGTTAAAAAAAGTACCCTGAATTTCATTCACCTGTTCCACATAAGCTAAAAAGAAAAACTAGGCACTTTGAATTTCTAGCACAACTGTTTGCCAAGGGATTAGTGTTCAACATTCCAACATCTTCATCTCCAAACTGAACTCACTTTAACTTTTTTGCTGTGTTCTGTAGTTTTATTTTACTTGGATTTTAAAGAAGTAGGACTGGTTTCCAAAATGGAAGAACTGTTTTGTTTTGTTTGAGACAGAGTATCACTTTGTCACCCTTGGTACAGCTCACAGCAACCTCAAACTCTTGGGCTTAAGTGATTCTCTTGCCTCAACCTCCCAAGTAGCTGAGACTACTGGTGCCCACAACATGCCTGGCTACTTTTACAAACTGTATCTCTCTCTGGCTCAGGCTGGTCTCAAACCTGTGAGCTCAGGCAATCCATCCGCCTTGACCTCCCAGAGTGCTGGGATTACAGGCGTGAGCCTAACTGCCTGGAAGAACTCCTTTTTTTTTTATTTGAGACAGAGTCTCACTATGTTGCCCTGAGTACAGTGTCATGGTGAGACCAGCTCAAAGCAACCTCAAATTCTTGGGCTTAAGTGATTCTCTTGCCTCAGCCTCCCAAGTAGCTGGGCCTATAGGTGCCCACGACAATGCCCTGCTATTTTTTGTAGCAGTTGTCATTGTTGTTTCGCTGGCCTGGGCGGGTTCGACCCCATCAGCCTTGGTGTATGTGGCTGCCGCCTTAACCACTGTGCTACGGGTGCCCAGCCAGAACTCTTTGCCAGGTGATCAAACTCCTTCAGTTTGGAATGCAGTGCTACAAACCCAGGGAAGATAACAAAATAAAGACAAGCATAAAAGTCTGAAATTCTACTCATCGTTATAGTTCAGAACAAATGCTACTTCTGCCACAAAGGTCTGCTCCATTACTTTCAGAATTCATTATGCCTTCAAACTGTACTCACAAAATAATTTGCTTAGACTTTAATTAAAGCATTTGCTTCAGTTAGTTGCTTAATACCGCACAACAGTGCCTGGTACACAATAAATCTTCAATAAACACTGGTTGTTGTTGTTGTTATTATTGCTAGTGCTATCCAGACATCTTAACTCTTCTCAAAATTTGCTATTTTTTCTTTTCATTCCCTATTTCAGCATTTCTCAAGTTTAAGAAGTGCTTAATGTTTTCACTCTGCAGTAAAATGAGAAACATTAAAAACAATGTAGTGAAATCTTTATAAAGCTAATGTGCATTCAATTTGAAGTGCTGTCTTTCCTTTGCTCTGAGGCTATTTTTCCCTATGTTTTTTTGTTGTTGTTTATTTTTTTTTTGCAGTTTTTGGTCGGGGCTGGGTTTGAACCCGCCACCTCCAGCATATGGGGCTGGCACCCTACTCCTTTGAGCCACAGGCGCCGCCCTTTCCCAATGTTTATGGTTCAAAAAGTTTGTTCTTTTTTAAAGAAAATATAAGAAATTGACAACCCCCTTAGAACCCAGATTTTTCTTTTGAAATTGTACTGGTCCATGCCTGATGTCAGAGAATGGAAACTCCAGTCACACAGTTTACTGACTGATTAAGGAACCCAGGCCTCAAGTGACTTCTCACATCTCACAGGTAATCAGCACAACTACTATTTCTAATTTTGGCTCCTAAAATTTTTTTCAATATGAACTCCTCATTACTTTTGCTGCCAGTGCAGAGTTCATAAATTGTTGCCAATTTCACTCAAGACTGCTACAAAAACCAGTCAGTCTCCTTAATTCTAATCCATTTCAAGGGCCAGCGTGAAAAGTGTTGCTTAGTTTCTTTTCCCACTTGGTGCTGAAATTCCTGGAAAATAAACTCCATCTAATGGCGCCCATAGGTCAGGGGGGTAGGGCACTGGCCACATACACCCAGGCTGATGGGTTCAAACCCCACCTGGGCCAGCTAAACAACAATGACAACTGCAACAACAACAATAAAATAAATAGCCGGATGTTGTGCAGGGCGCCTGCAGACCTGGCTACTTGGGAGGCTGAGGCAAGAGAAACGCCTAAGCCCAGGAGTTGGAGGTTGCTGTGAACTGTGATGCCACAGCACTCTACCAAGGGCAATAAAGTGAGACTCTGTCTCTTAAAAAAAAAAAAAGAAAGAATTCTGAGCCTTTCTAGTTACTGGTTAGACTAGAGCTACTAAATATACTACTCCCACCTACTGAAAGCCTCCTAGAAGGTATGTCATGTATGTCTTATTTCTAATCCACTCAGTAGTCTTAAGGTGTTCTTCCAGTCTACAGATTGCAAACACATTTTGCCAATGCCACTTAGTGAAAAAGCCAGAATTCAAATACTTATCTGCTTGATAAAAATCCGAGGTTCTTTTCACTGAGTCCTACCTAATATTCTATTGTCCTCCTCTTTTTCAACCATTATGGTTACATTAATGGTCACATTCTACTTATGAGTTAACACTTGATGCCAAGATAAAATTCTTTTTTTTTTTTTGAGACAGAGCCTCAAGCTGTCACCCTGGGTAGAGTGCCATAGTATCACAGCTCACAGCAACCTCCAATTCCTGGGCTTAAGCAAGTCTCCTGCTTCTGCCTCCCAAGTAGCTGGGACCACAGGTGCCCGCCACAATGCCCAGCCATTTTTTTTTTTTTTTTTTTTGGTTGCAGCCGTCATTGTTGTTTGGTGGCCCAGGCTGGATTTGAACCCACCAGCTCAGATGAACGTGGCGGGCACCTTAGCCCGTTAAGCCATAGGCGCCGAGCCTCAAGATAAAAATTCTAACCATAACTTACTTTGTTTTTCTTTCTTTCTTTTTTTTTTTTGAGACAGAGTCTCACTATGTACCCTCCTCGGTAGAGTGCCTGGCATTACAACTCACAGCAACCTCAAACTCTTAGGCTTAAGCAATTCTCTTGCCTCAGCCTTCCAAGTAGCTGGGACTATAGGTGCCCACCACAACACCCGGCTGTATATATTTTTTTGGTTGCAGTTGTCATTGTTGTTTAGCAGGCCAGGGCTGGGCTCAAACCTGCCAGCCTTGGTGTATGTGGCCGGCGCCCTACTCATTGAGCTACAGGTGCCAAGCCCGTAACTTCCTCCGATTTTCAAATGTACTCTTTTCACTTCCACTAATACTATCAGTTACACTGAACATGCTGGCTTCTCAAAATTTGCATCTTCTACTATCAGCTCCCTCCAGGTTGAACCCCAGGGTCTACCCAATGGACTCTAACTTTTCTTCATTTGATTTTCCTTTAGAAAAGCATGTAGCAGTTTAGTCTCCTGAGACAACTTGTTGACTCTTTGATGTTATTCTTACCTAGCTCACCTCCTTTCTGCATGCTTTTGCCTGGTGCCCCTATTCAATCAAGCCTGTCATTGCTCATCTATATACTGTTGAGATCTAGGGTAACCCTGAAGTCCTTTATACTTATTTATATTTTATAACTAAGAACAGAATGTAAAACAACATATTCTTCAAATATTTTTAAAACACCTAATGTATTTTTAGAATATTTTTGCTCTCCATGAGAAAAAACCAAAGTGGTTTTGTTTAAAAATATATTAATTGCCAATTAAACAAACAAACAAAAAAACAAGGCTCTTAGCATAAGGCCTAACATATAGTAAGTAATTAGCAGATGATAATTATTAAATTATAATGAGTAGGGCAGCACCTGTGGCTCGGTGGGTTTGGTGGGTATGGTGCTGCTCCACATACCGACGGTGGCGGGTACAAACCTGGCCCAGCCAGCTAAAACAGCAGTGGGAACTGCAACAAAAAATAGCCAGGCCTTGTGGCAGATGCCTGTAGTCCCAGCTACTCAGGAGGCTGAAGCAAGAGAATCACTTAAGCCCAAGAGTTGGAGGTTGCTGTGAGCTGTGATGCCACAGCACTCTACAGAAGGGGTGATAGAGTGAGACTCTGTCTCAAAAAAAAATTATAATGAATAAAGAATAGAAAATACTGCTTTGCATCAATTTCAAATTAATGTTGTTAACTGTCAAACTTCTGGTCATACATATATTATATTGGTTACAAGTAATATATAACATAAAATCTTAATTTTCTAAGCAAATTAAGCCACAGCTGAAGGAAAAATATGAAACCTATAAATCAAAGTCTGTGGTTCAAAAGTCACCTGTTCCTGAATTAAAAAATAAACAAACAAAAAACCTTATCAAAACACTCTTTAAAAGACATGGTAAAAATAGCCCCAAGAAATAATGGTAGAAGTTTACAGTTCTTTTGTAAGAACTTCTGAAATTCTCTGCTTTTAGCATCTGCGCTTTCAACATACAGGGAACTGTTTTGATTTATAGAAAGAAAGATGAGCCTACTAAGACTGAGTTTACATTTATTCAGTTGCTCAAAAATTAGATTTAAAGGCAACTTGAGATGTACATGCCTAATACCTAATTATATCTAATAATAAGAAAAATTACTTAAAATTTTCTAAGTGTTCAACTATTTTAAAAAGTCTCTGGATTTTTATATGTCAAATCAAATTTTATTTTTGAAATCTGATCTCAATAGACACTTAAAATTTTTCCTTTATCTAACTGAAATTTTGAGAGATGATTTTTTTTTTTCCTCTCTAGCCAGTTTCTAGTTGTTATAAAAACTTTAATTCCCGTAAGGTAGTAATACAATTTACAAATTTATAGTCTGGTTATTTTATTAAATATCTATGCATAGTAAAGTGCTATTCTAACAAATGGATCAACAAGAAAAATCAGTAAAATTTAGACTTCATGAAAGAAGAATCTCCTCTTCAACCTAGCTATAACTAATATTTAAAATATAAGTGTTCTGAAGGCTATACAAAGCAGAAATATTTATATAAATATACACTAAACAATTGGCTACTAATAGCCTTACAAAATTATAGCTACTTCAATTTATATAAGTAACATAAAATGAGAACATACTGAATGTCTGGGAATAAACACAATACTTGGTCTCTTTTTAATTACTCAAATTTTAAAAACACATTTTCTTTCTGAAAAACAAGAACACATGTATTCATTACTAAATAAAAAGTATATGGGTTGCAATTAAGGTACCATAGGCATTTTACTTAAATTGAGACTAAAAGTGCTTACCGTTTTCTTCATTTCCAGAAATAGTAACTAAAATAGAAGGAAAAAAAAGTGAATAAATATACTTTAAACATTTTGTATGTAAGTTTTATTTCAGGTTGAATATTCATCTTCATACCATTTTCATAAAAATACAATTTAGTTATAAAATGTAAACACTAATACAAAGCCGGAATTACATTCCCAAAACTCTAAAACCATTAAAATGCTAAAATTCAAAATCTTTATCATTAACACTACACTTGCAGTAAATTTGTTCATACAATTGTTAATTTTAAGTGTATCAACATGGTTATAGTTGTGATGTTTTCTTAAGCTCTTTCCTTAATGATATGTGCAAAACAAATCAAACTGCTTCTTTTTTTTTTTTTTTTGAGACAGAGCCTCAAGCTGTCACCCTGGATAGAGTGCTGTGACATCACAGCTCACAGCAACTTCCAATTCCTGGGCTTAAGTGAGTCTCTTGCCTCCACCTCCCAAGTAGCTGGGACTACAGGCGCCCACCACAACGCCCGGCCATTTTTTGGTTGCAGCTGTCATTGTTGTTTGGTGGGCCCCGGGCTGGATTCGAACCCGCCAGCTCAGGTGTACGTGGCTGGCGCCTTAGCCCGTTGAGCCACAGGTGCTGAGCCGAATCAAACTGCTTCTATTGCACCATAACTTACTAGTCTGTGATATACCTTACCAAGCTCCTTTTGTAAACTATTCTCAAGGCAATTTCTTTTTTTTTTATGTATATAAAAAAGTAGAGAAATGGGAGCGGCACTTGTGGCTCAGTGGGTAGGGCGCCGGCCCCAGTTAAACCCGGCCCCGGCCAAACTGCAACAAGAAAACAGCTGGGCATTGTGGCAGGCACCTGTAGTCCCAGCTACTTGGGAGGCTGAGGCAAAGAGAATGACCTAAGCCCAGGAGTTGGAGGTTGCTGCGAGCTGTGTGATGCCACAGCACTCTACCAAGGGCGATAAAGTGAGACTCTGTCTCTACAAAAAAAAAGGTAGAGAAATGTATCCCTCTAATTTTTAGAGTGCTTTTTCTCTAAACACTCAAATATTCAAGAAATTAGATGACGCACAGAAAAGTTAATTCAGTGTCTATCTCTTGTCCATTTTCTTCCGTCTTGTATTACTATCCTGATGAATAGAGCCAATAATCACGTCAGTCTATGACAGTGGTTTTTAACCTTCCTAATGCCGCGACCCTTTAGTACAGTTCCTCGTGTTGTGGTGACGAAAATAATTTTATGGTTGGGGGGTCACCACAACACGAGGAACTGTACTAAAGGGTCGCTGCATTAGGAAGGTTGAGAACCACTGGTCTATAAAGACTGAAATCTTGGGAATTGCAATTTATTCCTTCTTTCTGGAAAGTCGAATGACTTCTATCTAGGTCCTGTAGATTCTACTGCTTAAGTCTCTATCAAATCTGTCACCTCTTCTTCAATCCCTCCCAATGGTTTCTTCATGAGAAATCTTAAAGCATTTTCTTATTATCACTCTAACATATCCGCAACACCGCAAATATTCAGCAAATCTGATGAATATTTTTCAACACCTCTGAATCACTTTCAAAATAAAGTCCATGGCTCACAGTGGCTTATGCCTGTTATCCCAGCACTTTGGGAGCCAAGGCAGCAGGATTGCTTGAGGCCAGGAAGGAGTTGAAGATCAGTCTGGGCAACATCCTGAGATATTATCTCTACAAAAATTCTAAAAATAGTCGTGTGGTTGCAAGCCTGTAGTACTAGCTAAGGGGGAGGCTGAGGTGGCAGCGTTACTTGAACTCAGGAGTTCAAGCTGCAGTAATTATGATGGCACACTGCACTCTGGCCTGGGCTACAGAGTGAGACTTTGTCTCTAAAATATAAAAATTAAAATAAAGCCCCAATTCTTCAGGGCGGCAAATGTTATGGGTCCTCCATAATCTGTAATCTGTCTGCCTCTCTTCTCTGTCTTCATTTGCCCATACCTCTGGTCTAATTATTCTGAACAAATTGCACTTTCCTAAACGCATCAAGCAGGTTCACATATGCTCCCCCTTTAAGGCCTGGTTTGAATATCAACTCCTTTGTAAAGGCTTCCTGAATCTCTTTTTAGGCAGAGCAGCTCACTCACTCCTTTGTACCACCATTACTCACTCTTGTATCTGTACCACACTAGCTCATTTTTTTTTACAATTACTTGTTGATGTGTCTCTCCCATCCTACTGGAGTAAAGACTCATGAACTTGTGCAACAACCCTGAAAGTTATCATTCACTACATTTTACAGGTAAGTAACTAAGGCTCAAAATAATTAAATGACTTTCCTAAGATCACAGAGCTAGTATATACAGCATAGATGGGATCTGAACTAAAGTCTGTTTGAACCTGTAGTGACTCTTATCGTTTTAGTCCCAAAGCTTGGAATACAGTGGCAATGCTTTAAGAAATGTTTATTGATTCAATATTCATTTCTGATGAAGATCTCTTGATAAAATAGGAATACATGAATAATTCCTTAATAAACTAAAATATATAAACCTCAAACCTGGTGCCGGCCACATACATCAGGGCTGGCAGGTTCGAACCCAGCCTGGGCCTGCTAAACAGTGACAACTACAACTCCACCAAAGAATAGCCGGGCACTGTGTGGGTGCCTGTAGTCCCAGCTACTTGAGAGGTTGAGGCAAGAGAATTGCTTAAGCCCAAGAGTTTGAGGTTGCTGTGAGCTGTGACGCCATGGCACTGTACTGAAGGTGACATAATGAGACTTTGTCTCAAAAAAACAAAAAACAAAAAAAACAGAAATAAAAACAAAATCATGTTAAGTTCTACATGAAACCAGCAAACAATTTAAATATATATAGTTTTTGGCTGGGCACAGTGGCTCATGCCCAATCCTACCACTCTGGGAGGCCAAGGTGGGTAGATTGCTTGAGCTCAGGAGTTTGAGACCAGTCTGAGCAAGAGTGAGACTCCATCTCTACTCAAAATAGAAAAAATTAGCTAGGTATTGTGGCAGACGCCTGTAGTCCCAGCTACTCAGGAGGCTAAGGCAGGAGGAATACTTGAACCCAGGAGAAGTCAGGTTGCTGTGAGCTATGCTGAGGCTAAGCATTCAAGCCTGGGATAACAAAGTGAGACTCTGTTTCAAAAAAAAAAAAATATATATGTGTATATATATACACACACACACATACATATACATACATACATGTAGAGGATGCCAAGAGTCAGAAGACCTCTGAGCAAGATGATCTGCAGCTGGGGGGTGGACCCTCAGGCAATTCGTCCGCAGGTGCTCGTTGTGGAGAAAGAGCCAGCACCCATAGCGATCCTTAGGCACGTAGTCATTGTCTAATACTCCCCTCACCTGTCTTGTGCTGTCTCAATAAAAGGCTACTGCGGAGGTTGCTTGTGGCTACCCTGCAATCATGGTTAGCCTGCCTCCTGCAAGCTTGTACTTCTAATCCGCATCACGCCTGGTTCCCCTCCGTGGGGATGGAGACCAGGACCTTAGGGGCTGCGACATACATATATGTGTATGTGTATATATATACACATACACATAGACTTATATATGTATAGTTTTGGAGCAGAATAGGTCTTTTAGAGTATGACACAAAACCTAGAAGCCACAAAACAAAGACTGATACATTCATTTGATTATACAAGAAATACATAAAATGTATAGGGTAAAAAAATCACTGCAAGAAAGTGAAGACTAAAAACAAACGAGGGGAAAAATAAATCACAGTTCTCACTACAGACTAGGACCTTATTTCCTTAATTTTTAAAGAGCACCTATAAATCGAGAGGTTTTTAAAACCCACTTTTTCACAGAAAAGGAAATATAAACATCTCACCACAAAAAAAGCCCAATCTCCATCCACAAAAGAAATCCAAAGTAAGATTACACAATTTTTTTTTTTTTTGAGACAGAATCTTGCTCTGTTGCCTCCAGTAGAGTGCAGTGGGGTGATTACAACTCACTGCAACATCAAATTCCAAGCTCAAAAGACCCTTCGGGCTCAATCTTCTGAATAGCTGGGACTACAAGCATGGACCACAACACTCAGCTAATTTTTCTCTTTTTTGTAGAGACAGAGTCTTGCTCTTAGGCTGGTCTCAAACTCCTGAGCTCAAATGATTCTCTCATCTCAGCCTCTCAGAGTGCCAGGACTGTAGGTGTGAGCTATTGTGCCCAGCCTAAGATAACATTTCAAATAATCATAAAGATCAAAAGTTGATAACATGTATTATCTGATTAAACTCCTTCAAGTAGGGAGTTTCATTTTAAAATTGCTTGCCTCTTCAGCTTCTGAGATATTCATGCACAGGGAACAATAAAACGACTACATATATAAAAAACAAAGAAGGGGTGGCACCTGTGGCTCAGTGGGTAGGGCGCCGGCCCCACATACTGAGGGTGGGGGGTTCAAACACGGCCCCAGCCAAACTGTAACAAAAAAATAGCCGGGCGTTGTAGTGGGCGCCTACAGTCCCAGCTACTCAGGAGGCTGAGGCAAGAGAATCGCCTAAGCCCAGCAGTTGGAGGTTGCTGTGAGCTGTGATGCCACAGCACTCTACTGAGGGTGACAAAGTGAGACACTGTCTCTACAAAAACAACAACAACAAAAAAAAATACAAAGACAAACCAACGACAGCCCGAATCACTTCTTCAGAAGATTATCTGACCACAAGAGTGGATTAAATAAATCTCCCTGGTATATATCCCCACAGCACCGTCTACTTTGTTTTCATAAGCCACCATGCCTGGTGGCTAATAGTTCCTTTAGGAACTTTTTTTTCTGGGATAAGTGCCATGTCTTGTTCACCAGCACCTAGAACACTGTATGGCACAGAACAAGCTCTGAATATTTGTTAACTACACCTTTACCTAAAGAGACAAAGATAAGATATGAAATAGCAAATACTGGGCTGTCTGTAGAAACTCTCAGAGGATGACAAATAAGCTATTTCATTTTCTGAGTATCCACTGCATATTTTTAAAAAATTGTTTTGATAACAAAGCCAAGGTTATAAAAAATATTAAACATACTAAACATTTATATGTGATTTTCAAAGATGTGATGAATGTCATATTTCAGTCTTATCAGTGACCATGTATACCTCATTTAGAGATTAAATGCAAGGTTGTCTGTGAACACAAGGGCTGGCCATGTCCCACTCTTGCCTGTCTCCAATTTACTAAGAGGGAAAATGCCAGATACTTATTTTACCAGTATACTTGTATCTACTATGACCATGGATCTAGTTCTTATAAATGGATACATCTTGTGGGAGGGGAAAGTTGTTACTGGGAAAAAATTCTTTTGCCCTCTTTAACAAGTGAGAAAAGAAGCCCTATTATTCCACTTACCCTGTTTTTTTGCTGTGGATGCTTGTAATGTGAGGATGTTTTGTCTGAGTCTTTAAATACCAGCTTTGAAACTTGACGGGGCCGTTATTTGCAGATTCTGAGCTAACAGTGCTTTCTGTTCAGCACTTGAAAACTGTGCTGCTTCCTTCTGAATCTTATGGTTTCTAATAGAAAATTGGCTGTTATTCTAATTGTTTTTCCCTAATAGGCAATTCTCTCACTGTTTATAAGAATTTGTCTTTAGTTTGTAGAAGTTTGTTTTTTAAGTGTCTCAGAATGGATTTTTTTGGAATTTTCCTGCTCAGAGTTTGCTCAACTTCTTGAATTTTTCTTGAATGTGCTTTTTTGCCAAGTTGGGAAAATTTAAGCAATCATTTCTTCAAATACCTTTTCAATCACATCCTCTTTCTTCTTGCCTTCTGGAACTCTGATGACACAAATGCTAGAACTTTTTAAAATAGTCCCACAAGTCCCTAATGATCTGTTCCTCTATGTGTATGTACACACACACTTATTTTTGGTACTCACACCTCCATTTTTATTTTTCAGTCTATTTTCTCTCTATTGTTCAGATTGGGTGATTGTTTTTTTTTTTGGGACAGAGTCTCAAGCTTTCACCTTGGGTAGAGAACCATGGTGTCACAACTCACAGCAATGTCAAACTCTTGGGTTTAAGAGGTTCTCTTGCCTCAGTTTCCCAAGTAGCTGGGACTACAGGTGCCTGCCACAATGCTGGCCTATTTTTTTGTTGCAGTTGTCATTGTTGTTTTAGCTGGCCCTGGTCAGGTTTGAACCCACTAGACTTCGTGTATGTGGCCGGCGCCCTACCCACTGAGCTACAGGCGCTGCCAGATATATTTATTTATTTTTTTGAGACAGGGTCTCACTCCTTTGCCCTGGGTAGAGCGCCATGGTATCACAGCTCACAGCAACCTCAAAGTGTTGGGCTCAAGTGATCTTGTCTCAGCCTCCTGAGTAGCTGAGACTATAGGTTCTCACCACAATGCCCAGCTAGTTTTTCTTTTTTGGTAGAGGCAGGCTCTTACTCTTGTTCAGGCTGGTCTTGAACTCCTGAGCTCAAGCAATCTATACCACCTCAAGCTTCCTAGAGTGCTAGGATTACAGGCCTGAGCTACTGTGCCCAACCAGATTGGGCGATTTTTATTGCTCTGTCTTCACTGATCCATTTCTCTGCCCTCTTCATTCTGCTGTTGAGTAGACTTACATAGTTTGGTTATTGTATTTTTTCAGTTTAAAAATTTCCATTTGGTTTTTTACATCTACTATTTCCTTGTTGAGAATTACATGTGTCATGTTTCAACTGTGAATTGAAATAGTTGCTTGAAAATCTTCATTATATAATTCCAACATCTGTGTTGGAATTTTAGTATCATATATCTATGTTTAGTATTTACATCTATTGTCTTTCTTCATTTAAATCCAAGTTTTCCTGGTTCTTGGGATGGTGGGTTATTTTCAATTGTATTTTGGACATTTTATAATGGTATTATGTTGGGAATGCTGATCTTTAAATATGTTTTAGCAGGCCTCTCTTGACACCATGCCAGAGAGAGATAAGGGAGCACCACCATGTTACGTATCAGGTGGGAAGTAAAAGCCTGCGTCCCCCAATAGGCTTCTGCTGGCACATCTGGTTGGGAAGGACAGGGTACCTCCTTAGTGCTCTCCATATGACTTCCACCAATACTACAGGGAAAGATAATTTTTTATTGTTGAGAGGGGGCAAGGAAGGGTACATCATTCATACTAAGTAGGAATGAAAGTCTAGGCTTTTGACCAGGGCTTCACCTCTTCCAGTGCTGCCCCAGGAGGGAAGTGGAGAGAGATACAGGAAAGGTATCTTATTACAGCTGGTCAAGGGAGGATTTCTAAAGCTTTATGCTTAGTCTTTGAAGATCAGAGTGGAGGATGGGGTGCAGTTTGCCCACAGCTTTGGCTACTGTCAAAAAGTTTTCTGAGCCAGGCATGGTGGCTCATGCCTGTAATCCTAGCACTCTGGGAGGCCAAGGGGGGTGGACTGACTGAGCTCACAGGTTCAAGACCACCCTGAACCAGAGCGAGACTCCGTATCTAAAGATAGTGGGGCATTGTGGCATGAGCCTACAGTCCCAGCTACTCAGGAGGCTGAGTCAAGAGAATCAGTTGCTTGAACCCAAGAGTTTGAGGCTGCTGTGAGCTATGATGCCATAGCACTCTACCAAGGGCGACAAAGTGAGACTCTGTCTCGAAAAAACAAAAACAAAAGCAAAACTCTTTCTCACCTATCTTCCCCTTCTCATTGGATATTTTAATATTCAAAGTACTGTGAAAAGGGGTTATGTCTCAAAAAAACAAACAAAAAACAGTTTTCTGCCTTGCTAGGTTGACCCCTTCCTGGTTTGACTATTAAAAACAGCCTTTTTGGGGTGGCGCCTGTGGTTCAGTGGGTAGGGAGCCAGGCCCATATACCAAGGGTGGCGGGTTCAAACCGCAATAACAACAAAAAAAACAGCTGGGTGTTGTGGCAGGCCCAGGAGTTGGAGGTTGCTATGAGCTGTGTGACATCATGGCACTCTACTGAGGGTGATAAAGTGAGACTCTGTCTCTACAAAAAAACAAAAAAAGAAAACAGCCTTTTCGTGAGGTGTCTGCCAAGTGGTGTTTCTAGGTTGCCAGCATCCAGTCTGGGATATAAAATAAATAAATATTTCAGAGGCAGAGGGAAACCAGAGGAGCGAAAAACAAGTGCTTCCAATGTGGTCAGACTGGCCACTTCAGAGAAGACTGCCCCCAGCAGTACCACTGGCTGGGCAAGCCACCTGGCCCCTGTCCAGAATGCAAGGGTGACTACTGGAGGGTGGCCTGTCCCCAGAGGCGAAGACCTCCTGGGACAGAGACCCCATCGGAGCCCAAACTGGACTGAGAGTGCCTGGGGCAAATTCTCATGGCTCCAGCTTGTGTCATCACCCCTCAAGAGCCCCAGGTTTGCTTTATAGTGGAGCGCCAGGAGAGAAAATTTCTTTTGGACACTGGAGCAACTTTTTCTGTACTTCTCTCTAATCCTGGTCTTTTATCTCCCAAATCCATAACTATACACGGGGTGTCTGGACAGCTGGTTACCAAATTTTTCTCCCAGCCTCTAA
>CAUYRH010078451.1:0-23310 GCA_963574655.1 Perodicticus potto
TCCCAGCTACTTGGGAGGTGGAGGCAGGAGACTCGCTTGAGCCCAGGAATTGGAGGTTGCTGTGAGCTGTGATGCCACAGCACTCTATCCAGGGTGACAGCTTGAGGCTCTGTCTCAAAAAAAAAAAAAAAAAAAAAAAGAGTGTCTTTCTCTGACCATATTAACTAAAACAGCACA
Organism: Perodicticus potto; assembly: GCA_963574655.1. Taxonomy (NCBI): domain Eukaryota; kingdom Metazoa; phylum Chordata; class Mammalia; order Primates; family Lorisidae; genus Perodicticus; species Perodicticus potto. Next base: position 178 of record CAUYRH010078451.1, read on the forward strand.
CCTTTCACCTCCCATCTTTTGCTGCCTGAGCCCATCACTCTCTATTTTCCCATCATTCTGTATTCCCTTTCCCTCCCTTATTTTTCTTGTTAAAAGGTCTCACTACCTGAATTACATAATAAGTATGTCTGACTTCTCTATGAGGCTATTAGCTTTATGGAGGCAAAAACTGCATCACTAGAGCCTAGAATAATACTTGGCATGTAGTAAACGCTTAATAAAAATTGAGAAAGCTGGAAATAGAGATTTTTTTCAAAAGACCTCTACACTTAACCAGCCAAAATTCCTCACAAGTTTACTAAAAACACAAAGAAGTTAAATGAATTTCCCAAGCTCACACAAGAAGCCATACATATAAAACTACAAACCTAACTCCTGGTCTTAACACTGTACCAACTAGTCTGTCCCTATATATCAAAATGCACAAAAGTTTCTTCACCCAAAAGTATGTAGAAGAGGCCAGGCACAGTGGCTCAGGCTTGTAATCTTAACACTCTGGGAGGCCAATGGGGGTGGATCACCTGAGCTCAGTAGATAGAGACCAGCCCGAGCAAGAGCAAGACTCTATCTCTACTAAAAATAGAAAAACTGAGGCAAGAGGATCCCTTGAGCTCAATAGTTTGAGCTTGCTATGAGCTATGATGATGCCACAGCACTCTAATAGGGCAAGAAAGTGAGACTCTTTCTCAAAAAAAAAGGTATGTAAAATATTTAATTAACCTAACATGAACATAAGCACCAGAAGCCCCAAGACATTCACTATTACCACCAATTCAATAAAAGCTGAGTTGACATTTCCAAAAACTCATTAGTTACGAATTTTAAAGTTAAGATTTATAATACATACCAAAGAACGCCTCATCTGCGTTAGTATAGTCATGAAGCAGTCAAAGCTGATCATTCCTTCCTGGCTTGACAATAGTTTGCTTTTTTCCATGGTATTTACAACCGCCGAAGCCCCCAAAGCCATTTCTATCCATTCAAGAAGATATCGCAAAGAGCCTCGCTGAGCTGCCAAACCAAGCAGCAACTCAGAAGCTAATCTACGACCTAATGTGTCTGCTCCAGAATTAGGAATAGTTACTCCTTTAAGAAATGTTGTTACTTGTGATAAGCAGTCCAAACCCATAGGCGGAATCTTGCTTTCATTTGCTAAAGATAATGGTGGCAAAGAGCTTACAACTTCAATTGCAGTATGAATAACATCATTGCAAAGACTAAGACCAGGTCCTGAAACAGGCATCATCCAACTTTGTCTTAGAAGTGCAAATAATAAACTTAGGCCAGTTCGAACACCCATTTCTATAAGTGCATCAGTGCTTGATCGGGGACGTTCACTAACAGAATGGACATCTGCTGAACCAGAGCTGCTCTCCGGAGAATGCTGCTGCTGTTTCACTTTGCCTTTGTCATGGTATTTATTAGAAAGTGCATAAAAGACACGTTGGAGTACAAGCAATCGTTTTCGAAGTGCCCCAGCAAATGGGGAATCTGAACATACCATCTTTGCTAGTGCTAGCTGGCTGCTAAGAAGTGCATCCAAATAGTGGTCCTGCTCATCACTTGAAAGAGACTCACGTTCAAAGTCTGGCAATTGTGGTCCTTTGAGGCATAAAACTTGTTGGGGCAAAGGTACTACTTCCTTATTGCTAACCAATTTAGAATATAAAACAGCAACTCCCTCTCTTGTAGCAATAGATTCACTGTCCTCTGTAATCCAGGAGCTGTTCAGGTGCTCAAGCCATTTCAGTTTCACTGGTGGAACCATAGTTGCCATGTTGTTTTATCCTTTAGCCATTAGTTCTGTAAAGGCAAGAGAAAAGTTAAAAAGATATATGAATGATTCGTAAAATATTTCTAAACTCCCATCTTACAATTAGTAATTTCCAACTGATGAAAGCAAACAGAGTCTGGAGCTTGGTTCATTGTACAGTACCAATGTCAGTATTTTAGCATTGATAAAGGTAGCATAGCTATCTAAGACATTAACATTAAGGAGAAATGAGTGAAAGTACCATATAATACTGTGTGAAAGATACACTTTGCCCCAAATTTTTGAGGGAAAAATAGGATGACTTTATGGGAAATACTAATTCCATACCTATATAAATGTTTTCAATTCTTTTATTTATGCTTATGCATTAAAAGTGCAACTCTAAAAAGCAATAATGATATCCGTATGCAAAATAATACCTTGGAATACAGTAACTGGTTCTGTTGAACTTATGACAAGCTTGCAACAAAAGCATTTTTGGCCAAAAAAGAATGATGTATTTCTCTCAGTACACTTTAGGCACAAGCTAGCAATCTAGCTGACATTTTTTTTTTTTTTTGAGACAGAGCCTCAAGCTGTCACCCTGGATAGAGTGCCATGGCATCACAGCTCACAGCAACCTCTAATTTCTGGGCTCAAGCGAGTCTCTTGCCTCCGCCTCCCAAGTAGCTGGGACTACAGGCACCCGCCACAACGCCCGCCCATTTTTCGGTTGCAGTCGTCATTGTTGTTTGGCGGTCCGGGCTGGATTCGAACCCGCCAGCTCAGGTATACGTGGCTGGTGCCTTAGCCTGTTGAGCCACAGGTGCCGAGCCTCTAGCTGATATTTTTACAAAAATTATCAGAAACTCTCTTGGGAAACGTTGAAACAGTTTTCATAAACTATAACCATTAAGCTAACAGTTATTAAATATGCAAAGCACAGCAACGGAACTGCCGAGAGATATTTTGGCCCTCTTCCCACAGAAAGCATCATCAGATTGTGCAGGTAACAGGAAGAAAAGCTTCTTCAGATGCCAAAACAGAAAAAGGCAAAGAAAATCTCCAAAGTGGCTGGAGGTGGAACAAGAGGTGGACACCTGCAATCTGGAGCAGCGTCAAACTGGGATCTCTGTTTCGACCAAGATAATACAAAAAGAGGATAAAAGGATTGCACCAAGTAATATAAAAAAAAATTTTTTTTGATGATTTCTCAGGAATACCTAAATAGTGATTTAACTTTATGAAGAAAGAAGGTTTGAGGACATGAACAAAACTTGCCAAAAAACTTCCAGCAGCCTGTGAGAATCAAGTTTTGGAATTTCATTCTCATGTGATCAATCTTTGAAAAACTCACAACTTACAGCTATTCAAAATTCCCAATATGGATGAGGTCCTACACACATCTGATGTGCCACCCAACAGAACTGTAGATGTCAAAGGAGCAAACACCATGGCTGGTAAAATTAGTGGCCATGAGAAAACACATTCCACTGTTTTTCTAGCTGGCTGTGCAAATGGGGCAAAGCTACTAGGTCTCCTTTTAAAAGAAAAAACGTTTCCAAAAGAAAAGATTCCATGTGCCTGAAAAAGGATGGATGAATGAAGAAGGCATGAAAATCCAATTTTTACAATTACTTAAAAAAACAGCTTTGCTTATTTTTTGATCTCTTCAAAGCCCATGTTATACAAGTGCAAAACCAATCACAGTGGACTTGAAAACCCAACTTGATGTGATACCTGATGGGTAACCAGCCAACAGCAACCTCTTGATGTGTTGATAAACAAGCCCTTTAAGGCCCTAAAGAAGAAAGAGTAGACATTGTGGATGCAGTCATCTGGTAATGATTTAATACTTACAGGCAGAATCAAGAAAAATCCATCACCCAGGTTTGATAATAGGATCCTAAGATCAAAGATTGTGGTCAAGAAGGAAATAGTTGTGAAATCAATTAAAAAGTGAAGCATTAGGGCAGCGCCTGTGGCTCCGTCAGTAAGGCGCCGGCCCCATATACCGAGGTTAGTGGGTTCAAATCCAGCTCCAGCTGAACTGCAACAACAACAAAAAATAACCGGGCATTGTAACGGGTACCTGTGGTCCCAGCTACTCGGGAGGCTGAGGCAAGAGAATCGCCTAAGCCCAGGAGTTGGAGGTTGCTGTGAGCTGTGTGACGCCAAAGCAGTCTACCAAAGGCGAAAAAGTGAGACTCTTGTCTCACTTAAAAAAAAATAAATAAAATTAAATTTTAAAAAAAAAGTGCAGCATCATAGCAGAGTGAGACTCTATATTAAAAAAAAACAGCATCACCAATGCTACGGATGGAACTAAGGATGATGAAATTTACCAAGATAAGAAAAATGACTCTTCAGAAGATACTGGTAATGTAGAAATCGAAGATGATACTACTGACATTGACAGTAATAAAGAGTTCTTGGCCTTCTATGGTGCATAAATGTGATAGTGATACATTTGTTACCAGTACATAAGATTTCTTATACCTTGTATCTGTTCTTGTGTTTTGTAGTTATGTGTTACAAAATTTCGTGTACCATAATATGTTTAAGAAGTATTAAAATTATTTTATAATGCAAAAAAAGAGTACCTAAGTATAAAAAAATAAAAATTTGAATTATAAAGTTAAAAGATTTTCTTTTCCTAAAAGTTTGGGCCAAAAACATGGGTACACATTATACATAGAAGCACTATATACACAGTTAAATAGCAATATATGGAAACTCTGAACCATCCTTGCAACTTTTTCTATAAACCTAAAATTCCAAAATAAAAGGTTTATTTTCAAAAGTAGTAATTTCTTCAGATGTCCCTTTTTCCTTAAGGTTCTGATCCCACTGTCAATATAACAGTGGGACCAACATGCCAGTGACTCCCAAACTTGTATCTCCAACCCAGACCTTTTCCCTAAACTCCTTATATACTTATATACAAGGTCTGACGATTAATTTCACAAACTTGCCACTGTGCACTTACATTGCCAGCCCTATACAAACAGCTTGGTAGGTTTCATAACCTTGGTATATCAGTGTCTCACAGCTGTGTTCATGTTGATGTACAGTGGTATCTGGCTGAGTGTCATTCATTATTGTTGCTGTGTGTTTTTGTGTACTGGCATGTAAATGTCAGAGTTTGAATTAGAGCAAGGAACAAACATTCATAAATTTCTTTATAAACTTGACAAAAGTGGAAGTGAAATCAGGAACATGTCAGTCCAAGTTTATGGAGATAATATCATAAAGAAAACGGCAATGCAGATCGGCGCCTATGGCTCAACAGGCTAAGGCGTCAGTCAAGTACACCTGAGCTGGCGGGTTCAAATCCAGCCCGGGCCTGCCAAACAACAATGACAGCTATAACCAAAAAAATGGCTGGGTGTTGTGGCGGACGCCTATAGTCCCAGCTACTTGGGAGACGGAGGCAGGAGACTCGCTTGAGCCCAGGAATTGGAGGTTGCTGTGAGCTATAATCCCACTGCACTCTATCCACGGTGACAGCTTGAGACTCTATGGCAGGGGCAGCCAGTAACAAGATGAACTGATGAAAACATTGCAAAAATTCATCAAATTGTGCATCAAAATTGTTGGCTGACTGTGAGAAGCATAGGAGATCAAGTAACCAACAGAAAAACAGTTAGGAAAATCTTAACTGAAAATCTTGGCATAAGAAAGGTGTGTGAGAAAATGGTCCTGAAGGAGCTCACTGAGGAATAAAGGCAAAGGAGAGTCAAAGTTTGTCAAGACCTTTTGGACAGGTGAGACAATGTTTGGGCCACATTAACACTGGTGATGAAACATGGGTACCTCCAGTCCATGAACCCCTGTATCACTCTCCCTCGGGAGAAACTCTAACTGCCCCCTTCTATCATTGCCCGATTCAGCAGGAAGCAGTTAGATGGAGTTTTCGCCCTTTTTCCCAACAGCAGTTAAGAGTTTCTACTCGGAGAAGGAGAATTGATGCAGAACATTTGGCGCCCTGGCCAGCTCAGCAGAGCTGGCGGACCTGCCGCCTCCTCCTTGGCGGTATCGGTGCTGCGGCAGCCAGCTGAAGAACTAGCAGGCTGGATGACAGGCAAGAAGGGGGACCTCCAACCCCCACTGGAGGCTCCAATAGCCAAAAAGGCCGGGCAACTGCCGAGGAGACACCTGTGCCTTGGTGTCTCCTTCACTTTACACTTAGGACTAAATGTGGAACCCCCATTTCCTATGCCTAGGTCAATTTCATGTGAATTCCCTAGGCCTCAATTCCGTGAATGGACTGTTTCCATTCATTGATAAATTCATTCACTTTGCCCCAGTGGAAGGGAATGTGTTCGTTCATTGATACATTCATTCACCTTGCCCCCGGCAGTAGGGACTGTGTTCATTCACTGCCTGGCCAAGGAACCCATACACCTATATATAGCTCGAGACTAAAAGCCTAAAAGGGGAGACGGGGAAAGACCGGGAGAGAAACGGAGAGAGCTTTTCTCTCCCCACTTGAGTTCTCTCTCTCTACCAGGAGCTTTAGTGTTTTCTGTATTCTTTTCTGTAAATAAATTCTGTCTTACCATTGGAAAAAAAAAAAAAAGAAAATGCCATGAAGGCTATGTTAAACAGTTTGATGAAAACATTTCAGATTGTATATGAAATCAGCACATTGTACCCCTTGATTGCACTAATGTACGCAGCTGTGATTTAATAAAAAAAAAAAAAGAAAGAAAAAAAGAAACATGGGTACCAATATAACCTGGAAACAAAGTGCACAATGGAAGTCGGCCAATTCTCCACAACCAAAAAAGTTCTAAATCCAAACCAAGAGTTAAAATGATGTTTCCAACCCTTTTTGATATCAGAGGGATCATTCATTATAAATTTGAACCAACTAGACAGTTAACCAAGTTTACTATTTGAAAGTAAAAGCCGGTGTAAAACAGAAGAAAATGACATGAACTTTTTGCCAACAACTCCTGGCTCTTGCATCATGTCAATACATCAGATCACACAGCACTGTCTATGAAGGAGTTTTTAGCCAGTAAACAAATAACTTTTGTTTACTGGCTAAAAAACTCACTTGATCTGGTCCCCAATGACTTTTTTCTTTACCAGAAGATAAAGGAAATATTGAAAGGAAGACATTTTGATGACATTCGGGACATCAAAGGTAATATGACATTTCTGATGGCCACTCCAGAAAGAGTTCCAAAGGATACTTTGAAGGGTAGACTAGGTGCATGGCTTCCCAAGGGCAGTACTTCAAGGGTGACCATAGTGCTACGTGGATCACTACCAAAGTTTTGAGACAGACCATGTTACGGTCCATTATTTCACAACACAGTCAACAACATCCTTCCTGATTCACCTGTGCAAGTTTCAAATTGCTCAGATTATCAGTGTTGCTGGGAGGGCTTCATTTGTTTCCATCTGCGCGCATTTCACGTTTCTTAACTTTCATGTATCATAACTTTTGTAATGACCCACATATTCAGCAATGAAGTATATAGCACTTTTTCTAGGATAAGTTCATGAATGTAATTATCAGACCTCATATACAATTCCCCACTTGGCTTCTCCACATAGATATCTAATGGGCATCTCAAACTTAACATATCTGAAACCAAACTCCTTGGGAGGGTTTGGTATGGGCTGGGTGAAATCATGCCTGATGGGTATAGTGTACACTATCTGGGTAACAGGCACACTTACAACTTTGACTCAAGTAATACAAAAGCAATCCATGTAACTAAAACATTTGTACCCCCATAATATTCTGAATTTTTTTAGGTATAAAAATGAAACTGAACTCCTAATCCACTACTACCACCATCACCCTCCATACCTGTTCCTCCTGTAGACCTTCTCATCTCAGTAAATGGCAACACTATCCTTCTAGTTCGTTGGGCCAAAAATCTTGGGAGTAATAACTGATTCCTCCCTGTCTTACACTCCAAATGCAATTAGCGAGCTCTATTTTCAAAATGTATCCAGAACCCAACCATTTTTCCCCCCTCCATTGCTACTACCTTGGTCCAAGCCATCATTTCTTGAATCATTAAAGAGCCTCTTTACTGGTCTCTCTATCTTCAACTTTTACCCCACAAAAGTCTATTCCAAAAAAGCAAACAGATAGAGCTTTTAAAATTTAAGTCTGACGGCGTGGCGCCTGTGGCTCAACGGGCTAAGGCGCCAGCCACGTACACCTGAGCTAGCGGGTTCGAATCCAGCCCGGGCCCACCAAACAACAATGACGGCTGCAAACAAAAAATGGCCGGGGTGTTGTGGCGGGCGCCTATAGTCCCAGCTACTTGGGAGGCGGAGGCAGGAGACTCGCTTGAGCCCAGGAATTGGAGGTTGCTGTGAGCTGTGATGCCATGGCGCTCTGTCCAGGGTGAGAACTTGAGGCTCTGTTTCAAAAAAAAAAAAAAAATTTAAGTCTGACATCTCTTCTCAGTAGGATAAATGTGCTTAAAGGCACTGGACAATCACTGAAACAACCCAGGGAAAATGAATCAGAATTCCAGAGAGGAGAAAAGTGCAGAGGTAAGCTGACATTCCAAATATGTTTTCCCCTGGGGATATTTGCCAGTTCTAGGAGCAGGGTGCTAAGCATTAGAGTTTGCCTCTGCAGAAGGTCACTGGTTGAAGACAGAAGAAGCTAACACAGCATTTGTTTGTACTGAGGAGCTAACAAGACAGAATTAGGGACCAGGTGTGGTGGCTCAGGCCTACAATCCTAGCACTCTGGGAGGCCTAGATGGGTGGACCACTTGAGCTCAGGAGTTCAAGACCAGCCTGAGGAAAGTAAGACCCTGTCTCTACTAAAAACAGAAAAATTGGCCAGGCATTGTGGTGGGCACCTAGAGTCCCAGCTGCTCAGGAGGCTGAGATAAGAGGATTTCTTGAGCCCAGGATTTTGAGATTGCTGTGAGCTGTGACCCCAGGGCACTCTACCCCAGGGCAACTGAGTGAAACGGTCTCAAAAAAAAAAAAAAAAGACATACCTAAGGACGTCAGAATCTAAGATCTGACTTGAAAGGGAAAGATAGGGAACGATCCCTTCATCTGCTGAATTCTAAAGCTACATATGAAAGAATGCTAAGAAATTAAGCAGAAATCCTCTGAAAAACAAAGAGTTTTTAGCAGTCTTCCATGTTAAGGAGATACATATTCAAGTACAGGATACACCAGGGTAAGGGCCACAGTGAACAAGCCAGGTTCTCAACTGGAAGCCCTGAAGGACTAGCACAGTGGTTCTCAATCGTCCTAATGCTGCGGCCCTTTAATATAGTTCCTATGGGTCGCGACCCACAGGTTCAGAACTGCTGGATTAGCATCTAGAGGCCAGGTAAACAAGAGGTATTCTGAGCCTTAACAAAACTACAACTCAATCTTCACCCACCCACCCTCTGACTACCAAATTAAAAACAGCCTCTATTTTTTATACACAATACTGAGCATTTAATCAACAATTATTAGGTATGCCTAAAAGTTAATACAATACCCAAAACAAACTTAACAGGCAGAGCCAAAGGTGATCCAGATAATGGAAGCAGTAACAACTTTAAAATCATTATAATTAAAATGTTCTCGGCCCGGCGCCTGTGGCTCAACGGGCTAAGGCGCTAGCCACGTATCCCTGAGCTGGCGGGTTCGAATCCAGCCTGGGCCCGCCAAACAACGATGGCTGCAACCAAAAAATGGCTGGGCATTGTGGCAGGCGCCTGTAGTCCCAGCTACGTGGGAGGCAGAGGCAGGAGACTCGCTTCAGCCCAGAAATTGGAGGTTGCTGTGAGCTGTAATGCCACGGCACTCTATCCAGGGTGACAGCATGAGGCTTTGTCTTCCAAAAAAAAAAAAAAAAATGTTCTCAAAAAGAGATCTCTTATTTGAAACCACAGGTAATTTTGCTCTTTTAAATTATACCAGTTTGATAGCTATAAAGGGATATGTTGTTTCTGATAAATCTAAACATCTTATGTATAGTGATCATTTGGATACATTCTTCTGAGAATGCTTTTTCATGCATTTTCCTACTTGGTTATCTTGTCAGTTTGTAAAAGCTTTTTGTTATTTTACCATAGTCTGTCATCAACATTGCAAATATCTCTTCTAAATCTATCTTTTGCATATATACACTTCTTTTATAGCTTCTGTTTTCCATTCTTGGTCAAAAGAGCATTTCTAGGGAGCACCTGTGGCTCAAAGGAGTAGGGCACCAACCCCATATACCGGAGGTGGCAGGTTCAAACCTAGCCCCAGGCAAAAACTGCAAAAAAAAAAAAAAAAAAAAGCACTGCTACCCCCCCCCCACTCCATGCCCAGATTACACAGGAATTCTAGATAATACAGGTTGAAAGGAAGGCTGAAAACAACAGGAAAATATCTCATCCCACAATTTCCTAGTAACTAGTATCAATCCTATGAGTTGTTTTCCTAAAACAGGTACCCCACAGGAGTTCTGATTTGTACAACTTCTGAAAATAGCTGAGCAGACAGAAAAGAGATATTAATCTTTCTCTTTCAAAGCTACTTTTGAGAATCTGCTTTTACAGAGATCCTAAGGGAACAGCAAGGGTATGAGCTTCAGGCTTCAGCTATATCTAGAGGGTAGAGTCACATCTCTGGTGATAATCGTGTCTCCAAAGAAAAATGAAGCAGCCAACTCTTAGGACTTTGGCATCCTAGCTGTTTCTGTTATCAGCTGCCACTAAAAAGAAAGAAGATGCGAATACAGCAGTTAGCCAGACCCTGTTATTTGTCTATAGCCATAAACCTTTACATCACCTAAATAAAAAGCCTAAATACCTGGGTTCTCTCTACCAACATTCTCTACCTCCTTTACCTTCGTGTTGGTCCTTTTCCTGCCCAGGAAAAAGTAAACAAATTTCTTCCTATCCTAATTATTGTTTGGAAAAATCTTTCTCAAAACCTATGTGCACTAGCTCTGACTCTAACACGGGTATTCTTGAGGGACTTTTGTTTTTACACATGAGTCTTTAGTCTATTTGGACTTAAAATAAATTCTATATTTATCTGGAAGTTTAATAAATTCTACATAACATAAAATTGGAATCCAATTTTATTGTTTCCAGGTGGACGGTTAGTTACGCTATCACCATTTATTAAGTAAACCAGTACTCCAAAGCAGTCATGCCAGGTACATAGCTAGCTGCCCAAAATTTCTTCCTCAAATAGTAAGAGAAAAGGAGGAAAAAATTAAATTCTATACCAAACTACACCTGTAGCATAACTTAAAGATACATACTGCCAAATTGCAGATAACTGTGAATGAAAAAGAGAAAAGTCACCAAATCTAGGACACACACACTCACATCCATTGGGCAAAAGGCAAACTAAGAAAACCTACAGAAAAAGGCAGAAGAGGAGGCCAGTGAAGGGACCTAACAATGATTTAGAATGGCTGCCAGAAGGGTGAAATCCACACCAAATTTGAATAATACTGGTAAAATACTGATCTAGGCAGCTCAGAGCATAGACAATAGGGAAGAAATTCCAAAGTCCTTTTAATTTAAAAGCAGGCATAATGTAAAAGAGCAAGTGTAACCGAGGGTGGTGGGTTCAAACCCAGCCCCAGCCAAACTGCAACAAAAAAAAATAGGTGGACATTATGGCAGGCGCCTGTAGTCCCAGCTACTCAGGAGGCTGAAGCAAGAGAATCGCCCAAGCCCAGGTGTTGGAGGTTGTTGTGAGCTGTGTGATGCCACAGTACTCTACTGAGGGTGATAAAGTCAGACTCTGACTCTACAAAAAAAAAAAAAAACCCACAAGTGTTATCCTAATGACCACTTGTTGAAATTCAGAAGGAAGAAAAAAGGCAAAAAGAAAGAGGGACTCACCCTTTGACAACTGAGTGGTAAAGGGTAAAAAAAGAAAAAGGGGAAATGTTTAGGGTCCTGCAAGGCAAAACAGGACCCTAATGTTGGAGACATTAAAAAACAAAACAAATAAGCGGGTGTTGTGGCGGGCGCCTGTAGTCCCAGCTACTCGGGAGGCTGACGCAAGAGAATCGCCTAAGCCCAGGAGTTGGATGTTGCTGTGAGCTGTGTAACGCCACAGCACTCTACCGAGGGCAACATAGTGAGATTCTATCTCAAAAGACAAAAGAAAAGAAAGAAACTGCCAGAGCTACCTCAACCTTCAGCAACCACCATCCTGATGAGTTAGCAACCATCAACATTGATGCAAAAACCTTCCACCAGAAAAAGATTACAACTCGTTGAAGGATCAGAAGGATCATCAGGATTTTTTTAGTAATAAAGTATTTAATTAAGGCATGCATTTTTTTCTTAGACATAACACTTTGCACACTTAAAAGACTACAGTGTAATATAAACATAACCTTCAAAATGCACTGGGAAACAAAAAAAAAAAAATTGTCTGACTTGCTTTATTGCAGTGGTCTAGAACCGAACCCCAAATAACTCCAAGACCTGCCTATACTTGAATTAAGCAAAAAAATTACAACAGTATTATAAACTGCCAGTCCTTAATCTATCAGTAGACCATGGATCCCTATGAGAATCTAATAAAACCTATGGGTCCTACTCCCTTAAGAATAAAACTCTTACGCACATATTTGTAAAGATATGAGCTAATTTTCATAAGTTTCACAGATATCCTTAACTCATCCATGAACTTCAAGTTGGTAAGCCTCATCTAAAATATTATGCATATCCTGGAATAGCTTCTTTATAAGTACAAGTGAAAAATCTCAAATTGACTGAACAACTAATTCCAAAATATATATATAATTTAGACCATCCTTCTAACCATAAAATTGTGAAACCAGAAAGTATTTACAAAAAGAATGAATATGGAACTCTCTGAGATACACTGGGGTAAGTAAAAAAAAGAAAAATATGGAGAGCATTTGTATATACTATAATTCACATGTATCATATAATTACATCAAAAAGGACTGATATTTTCATGTAGTCTATTTGTAAATGCATAGAATTAACTATAGAAAGATGAAAATAATAAAAAGAGAACAACTAGGAACACTATTTGCCTCTGGGAGAAAGGGACCTGGGTTACTGGGAATTGGAATTAGAAAGGTATTTGCTTTCCTTTTTTTTTTTTTGAGACAGTCTCACTATGTTGCCCTCAGTAGAGGGCCGTGGCGTCACAGCTCATAGCAACCTCAACATCTTGGGCTTAAACAATTCTCTTGCCTCAGCCTCCCAAGTAGCTGGGACGACAGGCACCCACCACAATGCCTGGCTATTTTTTGTTGCAGTTGTCATCATTGTTTATCAGGCCCAGGCCAGGCTCAAACCCGCCACCCTCGGTGTATGTGGCTGGCACTTTAACCACTGTGCTACAAGCGCCAAGCCGGGAATTAGAAAGGTATTTGCTTTTCACTGCATAAGCTTTTGAATCTCATTTATGTGCATCCATTATCTATGCAAATTTTTAAAAACTATTTTTAAATTTAAAAAATCCAGGCAAAAAGCAAAATTTTTGGAAACTGTTTTCTAAATAGTTTCTTTGGCAAAGAGAGGAGGAAAAAGGAATTGCATATTATCTAAAAAATTATATAAAAGCATTATATAGCAAAATCAACAAAATGTAGCCAAAGCTGACTCAAAGAAATAGACAAAGACTTAAATACTTCATTTTTAGCTAAGGACAAATTAATAATTCAGATCAAAATCAGAAAACAAACTTCAAGAAAGGAATAAGAAAAGTAATAGAAATCAGTGAATTAGAAAAATCCAAAAATAACAGAACTGATATCTAAATCTCAGAAAGATGATCCTTTAGTGGAAAAAAAAGGAAAAAGAATCAGCTAACCTAATTAAGAAAAAAGACAAAACATAAGATGCTCAATATTATGAATAAGTATGGAAAGACAGCTGTGGAAAACAATTTGGGAGTTTCTTTAAAAGTTAAAAATAGGGCGGTGCCTGTGGCTCAAAGAGTAAGGCGCTGGCTCCACATACCAGAGGTGGTAGGTTCAAACCTGGCCCCAACCAAAAACTATAAAAAAAAATAAAAATAAAAGTTAAAAATAAAGTTACCACATGGCTCAGCAATTCCACTACTAGATCTATACCCAAGAGAACAGTGAAACATATGTTCATATGAAAACCTGTACAGAGGCCGGGCATGGTGGCTCAGGCCTGTAATTCTAACACTCTGGGAGGCCAAAGTGGGTAGAATCCTTAAGCTCAGGAGTTTGAGAGAGAGCAAGAGCAAGACCCCATCACTCCTAAAAATAGAAAGAAAAAAACAGAAAATGTGTACATTCATAGCAGCTTTACTCAAATATCCCCCAAATGGAAATAACCCAATGTCCATTAACAAATAAATCAGTAAACAAAATAGATTGTACTAATTGAGGAAGCCAGACATAAAAGGCCACATATTGCATGATTCTACTTACATTAAATGTTCAAAATTGCCAAATGCATAGAAACAGAAAGTAGATTAGTGCTTGCCCTGGGCTGGAGAGTAGGGAAAACAGGGAGAAATTGCATAATGAGAAAGGGGTTTTACTTGGGAATGATGGCAATATTTTGAAACTATGAAAGTACTAAATGCCATTAAATTGCTCACTTTAAAATGGTTAATTGTATGTTACATGAATTTCAACTCAATTAATTTTTTTTTTTTTTTTTTTTTTTTTTGTAGAGACCAAGTCTCACTTTACTGCCCTCGGTAGAGGGCTGTGGCGTCACACAGCTCACAGCAAACTCCAACTCCTGGGCTTAGGCTATTCTCTTGCCTCAGCCTCCCGAGTAGCTGGGACCACAGGCGCCTGCCACAACGCCTGGCTATTTTTTTGTTGCAGTTCAGCCAGGGTCAAGTTTGAACCCGCCACCCTCAGTATATGGGGCCGGCGCCTTACTGACTGAGCCACAGGTGCCGCCCTCAATTAAATTTTTTTTTAAAAGAATATGACAGATAATCTTGCCCCAAAATGAACTTATGGTATGTTACCAAAAGAAAAGAGAAGCAATGGTAGACAAACAAATATACAACAAATGCTCTCTACATCAAGAATAACTTTAATGGGTCAAAAATATTTTAGAGCCAGGCACAGTCACACACACCTATAGCCCAGCCACTCAAGAAGCTAAGGCAAGAGGATCACTTGAGCCCAGGAGTTTGAGGTTGTAGTGCACCTGATCAATGCCTATGAACAGCCTGGGCAACAAAGCAAGACCACATTATCTTTAAAAACAAATTATAGGATACCATGCCAAGTTCATCAAATTCTAAATTTAAAGGAAAGAGAGTTCAAGTGCATTTAAAGAATACAAAGTCAATCAGCATAATTAGAAAACATAAAGATACTCACATAAAACTGTAGGAAAATGAAGACTCAGTTCAGAATGTTGAAAAAAAATTATTGATTCAATTATTTTAGGTTTTAGTTTATTATCTGTGAGAAGTCAAACTGATGATCTGCGGAGCAATAGTGGTATCTGTACCTAGCACACTATCTGGGGGCCTCATATGCCCTCAATGAACAATGCATTTCAAGAAAACCAATTTGATATTTACTTACTGTAAATTGCAGAGCTAAGATAATATAGTTAGGATACTACTAAAATGAGATTCAACAAACCTAAAAGCAGGAACATACTCAAACTCTGATTATTTAGGAATTGTCTGTTTCTTCCCCCCAAACTACTTTAAAAGTCTCAGGACATAGAGGAAAGTGTCTCAGCTCTTTTAAAATAATCGGTAAAATAACAATACCAAAACTTAACAAAACACAAAAAGTACAATTATAATACTACCACATAAGGGTTGTAAAAATCCATAATTAAAAACATCAGCAAGCAAAATAATAAATACATTAATAGATTAACACACCAGATGTGAGCTGGGTTCATACTAGGAATATAACAGAAGCTCAACATAAGCAAACTTATGAACAATAACAAAATCCATGCTATTTTGAGGTTAAAGTTACTTGATAAAATACAACATCCACTCCTAGTACAAAATCTGAATAAAGCAAAAATAACAGATTTCTTTTTAAAAAATTATTTAAAATTATGTACGCAAAATAAAAACCATTAGAAGCACTGGCTCTAGTGTCAACTAAAAGAGTGCCTCCTTCGCATCACTATTATCAATAATAAAATTGAACAACAAAAAAATTACATATTCTAGAAATTTTTGCTATTTACAGGTGACATTGAATACCTAGAAAACTCAACAGAAAAATTTAGCTAAATATTAGAAATAAGCACAGTATTATAGCTGCAGAATAAACATCAAAACTCAAAAGTATTTTTTAAACAAATACAATAACGAAGAATAATATAAAAGAAAAAAGAAAAAAAAATCCCAATCGCACTTCAAGTTGCAACAAAGAACATAAAATTCCTGGGAATAAATTGAACAAGCAGTGTGTGTAATTTTTTTTTTTTAAATTGACTGTAAAACCTACTAGAGAACAAAGAATATTTCAATAGACGTTAGGCAATGTTCTTGTTGAGAAAAACAAAGGAGTCAATTCTCCAGTAAACACCATATATAAAACTAATTAAATATTGGCAAAAATCATTCTGGACTTGATAAAATGATTCTTAAGCAACCTTAAGTGCCCATCAACCATGAATGGATCAAGAACTGTGGTATATGTCTACCATAGAATACTATTCAGCCATTAAAAAGGATGGAGACTTTATATCTTTTTTTTTTTTTTGTTAAGACACAGTCTCACTATGTCAACCTCGGTAAAGCAACCTTAAGTGCCCATCAACCATGAATGGAACAAGAAACTGTAGGATATGTCTACCGTAGAATACTATTCAGCCATTAAAAAGGATGGAGACTTTATATCTTTTCTGTTGTTGTTAAGACACAGTCTCACTATGTCAACCTCAGTAGAGGTCCGTGGAGTCACAGCTCACATAAACCTCAAACTCTTAGGCTTAAGCGATTCTCTTGCCTCAGCCTCCCAAGTAGCTGGGACTACAGGAACCAGTCACAACACCTGGCTAATTCATTGTTGTTTAGCAGGCCCGGGCTAGATTCGAACCCACCAGCCCCAGTTTATGTGGCTGGTGCCCTAACCACTGAGCTACGGGTACCAAGCCAGAGACTTTACATCTTTTACATTTACCTAGATGGAGTTGAAATACATTCTTCTTAGTAAAGTATCGCAAGAATGGAAAAATAAACATCCAATATACTTCATACTAATATAAAACCAATATATAAACAATTGCATGGTCATATGAACAATAAAACACAAACGTAGTCTAGTAGGCAGGTATAGTGAGGCCGGAGAGGGTGGGGAAGTGGGGAGGACAAATGGCAGAAGGAGGGAGAACATGAGGCAAGATCTCACCTAATGTGCACATTGTGAGGGTGTATAACACACCTCCTGGGTGAGGGGCTCTTTTACAACTGGAACTTTACCCTGGAAGTGAGAACAATGTAACCTAAAAATTTGTACCCTCATATTAATTTGGAAAAAAAAAAAAGATTATCTGTAAAATCAAAGATGGGCGAGGTGCCTCATGCCTATAATCGTAGCACTCTGGGAGCCAAGGCAGGTGAATTGCTTGAGCTCAGGAGTTTGACACCAGCTTGAGCAAAATCGAGACCCTGTCTCTAAAAATAGCCAGGCATTGTGGCAGGTGACTATAGTCCCAGCTACTCGGAATGCTGAGGCAAGAGGATCATTTAAGCTCAAGAGTTTGAGATTGCTGTGAGCTATGACGCCACAGAACTCTACCAAGGTCAACAAAATGAGACTCTGTCTCAAATACACAGGAACTACAAAAAAAACAATGTGGCTCAGATACAAGAATAGACAGATTACATTAGACAATATAAATAGAAAGGAACAGAGTTCAGAAGGAGAGTCAAGTACATATAAGGAAGTTAGTATATGATAAATGTAGTATATTGTAAACGTACTATGTCAAATGAACGCATATATTCTACATCCCAATGTGTATAAGGAGACGTGTTTAACGATGTTCACTGCACACTCTTTATAACAGGAAAACAATCTAAATATTCACCAATAGGGAAGAAATAACTAAAATGTGATATGTAATGTCAAAGTATAAACTTTATACTATATATACTATAAATTAATTAATACACGCAAATTAACAAAAATAGTTTTGTTAAAACCTTGTGCTTGCATCTATCATTTTGGAAATAGAAATCAAAGCAGATAAAAAATAATTATAATTTTTAAATAAAATATCCAATAAAAACAGCAGACAGGCTCGGTGCCTGTGGCTCAGCAGGCTAAGGCGCCAGCCACGTACACCTGAGCTGGCGGGTTCGAATCCAGCCTGGACCCGCCAAACAACAATGACGGCTGCAACCAAAAAATAGCCGGGCGTTGTGGCAGGCGCCTGCAGTCCCAGCTACTTGGGAGGCAGAGACAAGAAACTCACTTGAGCCCAGGAATTGGAGATTACTGTGAGCTGCAATGCCATGGTACTCTATCCAGGGTGACAGCTTGAGGCTCTGTCTCAAAAAAAAAAAAAAAAACAGCAGACAACAGAGCTATACAGAGCTAGAGGTAGCACTGAAGATAGTATAATAAATGGAAATAAAAATTGACAGGAAAAAAATTGTACATTAACATAAGAAAATTCACATTTAATTAGAATTTAGAAGTGTGTTATTTATTTTCAATCAAACAGAAGTACATTATTTAATTGTATTTTCAAAAGAACTGAAACCAAATCGTTTTTTTTCCTGCTAAGTACTAGGCTTTGATACACAAAGACCCCTATTTTGGGGCAGCGCCTATGGCTCTGTGAGTAGGGTGCCGGCCCCATATACCGAGGGTGGCGGGTTCAAACCCAGCCCCAGCCGAACTGCATCAAAAATTAGCCGGGCGCTGTGGCGGGCGCCTGTGGTCCCAGCTACTTGGGAGGCTGAGGCAAGAGAATCGCCTAAGTCCAAGAGCTGGAGGTTGCTGTGACTCCCACAGCACTCTACCGAGAGCGACAGAGCTGGAGGTTGCTGTGAGCTGTGACTCCCACAGTACTCTAATGACGGCTACAAAAAAAAAAAAATCCCTATTTTGAATTAATTTGAAGATATTTCATGTCTGCCCACTTGAACCACCAGCAGGAGGAACTGATTATGTAAAATTAAATAATTCAAACTTAAAACTGTTAAAATTATAAATTATTTTGAGCCTTAAGAGGAATGTGGCTGTATTGCCTGAGTCATATAGCATGCAACTTCTGCTTTTCTGATTGTAGATTAAATCTCTTCCTCATTCTTGGCCTTTAACTAATAAGGCAAGGCCAAATGGCACTAGAGATAAGACCCCTGGAGACTACTACCCTTCCTTACAAAAGTCAGAGCAAGCTCAGCACCCATAGCTCCGTGGTTAGGGCGCTGGCCACATACACGGAGGCTGGCAGGTTCAAAGCCACCCAGGCCTGCTAAAAACAACAAGGACAACTACAACAAAAAAAAATAGCCGGGCATTGTGGCAGGCGCCTGTAGTCCCAGGTACTTAGGAGGCTAAGGCAAGAGAATTGCTTGAACCCAAGAGTATGAAGTTGCTGTGAGCTGTGACATCAAGGCACTCTACCCTAGGTGACATAGTGAGCCTCTGTCACCAAAAAAAAAGAAAAAAACACACACACACACACAAAATCAGAGCAACCTTACTTGAAGCATAGCAAGCTATAACTAATCAAATCACTATAATATGTAATTCGTTGCATGGAAAAATGTTAAAACTCTGTTAAGCTTCTCTCTGTCTCCATCTATATAAAGTGAAACCTTAACTTCCCCAATCTGGAATGCTTACTCATTCTTTTGGAGTCTGTGTTTCCCAGCTGGCTATCCTCAAGCTTTGCTCTCAAATAAACTCTATACTTAAT
Source organism: Perodicticus potto (assembly GCA_963574655.1). Lineage (NCBI taxonomy): Eukaryota > Metazoa > Chordata > Mammalia > Primates > Lorisidae > Perodicticus > Perodicticus potto. The sequence continues at coordinate 19,783 of CAUYRH010078451.1, forward strand.
TGTATTTTCATTATTATGTTTTTTAAACTAAATTTAGTCTGCTATTAAAGGATATGACCCTTCAGTCCACTTGCCAGCTAATAAATTTTACAACAGTCACTTTTTCTGTAATTTTCAATGAATTTGTTTCATTTAAAAGTAAAAGCACTGAAATGTGACTAAATTCAGTAGTTCTTAAATTTTTTATTATTAAAATATAAAGCTTAAATTTTTTATTGTACACCTACTACATGTCAGCTCCTTCAACTTAATTATCATGAATCCATAAGATAGCTATTAATAACATAAGATAAATTTCAAAAATTAAATAGACAAAATTACATTAAAAATGAATAGTAGAGTTTGAATATAAGTCCCCAGATTCTGAAGTCCAGTGCTATTTTCACTGCCCCATAATATCATTCCCTGGAAAACTTAATTATAATGTGGAGTGGATACAAATAAGAATCAAGCGTTAGAGTTTGTCAAAACACACATCATCAGTCCACAACCCCAACCCAATCCCACCAAAGCACTTCTTTCAGAAGTGTGGGTAACATGGGGACTCAATACATGTGATTGGAATCTGAAGTGCAAGCAGTCCTGTGAGACTGAGCCCTTAAACCTGTGGAGTCTGATTCTAACTCTGGTAGTTAGTATTAGAATAGAATTGAACTATAGGACACCCAGTTGGCATCCGAAGAGTTGAAGAATTGGTTGACAGGAAGAAAAAAAGCCATATATTTGGTGTCAGAAGTGTTGTAAGTAAAAAAAAGCACAGACCACCTCACACTAGCCTATAAAGTCCAATGAAGGCAAAAACAGTATGGATTTTGCTTATATCCCCACTGATTACTAACATAGGTAAAAAAACAAAAATTTTAATCAATATTTGCTGAATTAAGCTAAGCTATATCTATTATACATTATTCATATTGAGTACTATTTAAAGCCAACATTATCTTACTCTAAACTGACATAACGGGATTAAGTCTAAGTGTGGTGGTACCAGAGTGGACAAACACCATGGACTCTAACTTCTGTCCATTTCTGTCTCCTCCTAAAGTACATAATTTTTGGATCCTAGCTACTCTGAACGCTTTTACCTACCTCTCATATTTAATTATTCCAGTCCAAATTTCCCCTAAGCTCCAGACTTGAATGTCCACTGCTAACAGGATATACTCAGTTGGATGTTCCAAAACAATCTCAAAATCAACATGTTTAAAACTGAACTCATCATCTACTACCCATGCTCCCCATACATACAATGCTTAGAGACTCATACAAATTATCAATGTTTAGTGCACAATTAAATACCTGATAAGAAGGAAAAACCTTTTTTTTTTTATTGTTGCTATTTAGAAAGGAAGTACATTTAGAAAAGGGAAAGATTTGCTGAGTTTGCTGGCAAATCGTTTTGCTACATCAATAATGAGAACTAGTCAAATAAACCTGGAAGCAGATGTGTTTACTCAGCAAGAATGACAGACAAAAATCAAATCAAACTAATGGGTTTTCGTTGGAATTCTAGAAGCACCAATTCAAAATCTTGATGAACTAGCTAAATACTGGCAAAGGAAAAAATGCTGTTACTTTACTTTTTAATTAACAGTAATGATTTATACTGTAAAAGAGGTAAAAAGGTTTGAAAAAGGGCAAAATGTATTACGAGCTTTCTCTTTTTTTTTTTTTTTTTTTGAGACAGAGCCTCCAGCTGGCACCCTGGGTAGAGTGCCGTGGCATCACAGCTCACAGCAACCTCCAATTCCTGGGGTCAAGCGAGTCTCCTGCCTCCGCCTCCCAAGTAGCTGGGACTACAGGCGCCCACCACAATGCCCAGCCATTTTTTGGTTGCAGCCATCATTGTTGTTTGGCTGGCCTAGGCTGGATTCGAACCTGCCAGCTCAGGTGTACAGGGCTGGTGCCTTATCCCGTTGAGCCACAGGCACCAAGCCACGAGTTTTCTCTTTAAAACCCCTCACCCTTTTTGCGAATTAAAACCTGCATTCTTGCCTGAGGCCAGTCATGAAAGTGGCAAAGAAAATGTTCTGCTTTCTATTAATAATTATCTTAAATCACAGGAGATAGCTCAACAGAATTGTCCAGAATTCACAGATCCTGTTTACCTCACCCTAGATAGTGTTACCAAAACCACCAGCTACAGTTAAACAATAGCCCAAGGCCACTATATGGGACATTGGTCACAGACCCTACCCCAACCTCTGAAAACTCCCATTTAAAAAAACCTATATTACTGTTTAAATGCAGTCTTTCAAGATATTAATCTGCTGTCCTCATTTGCCAGCAAATTAATGAACCTTCAAACTCAGAGAGGATACCTGAGAAGGGTGAGGTCTAGAAGAAGAGGTCTTCTCAAGGAGACCACAAGGATACACCTGCGGGGTCCTCTCCAGGGTGACTCAGCTGTTGGAAATTTGTAAACCTAATTTCCTGGAACTCCAAGTTCCATGAAATCCTGTAGTTCTGTAGGGGCTGGAATAGCATCTCCCACTTGATTCAAACTGGCCAATGAGAAGGGTACCTATGGGTTGTAACTTTTTGACTGTTGATAAAAGGGAAAGACTAAGCCAGTCAGGGAGCGCAGCCATTTGGAATTCTTCTATGCCGTAAGCTCCAGGCCGGTAAATAAAGCCCTTCCTCTTACAAACATGGTGTTTGGATGCTCTTTCTCTCCGTTCAGCCTCGTCTTCCTGCAACAAAACTACTTGCACTCATTCTTCCTTCTCACTGATTCAGCCTTTGGACAGTACCAGTAGTTCTTTTTTCCCCTTGTGGTCCAATGCACAAATCCAAATTGAATTACAAACATAAACTACTCAAATTCAACAATATAAAGAAATGTTGGGAAACCACCTAGAAAGTAGAAACAAAATTATCACTATCACTATCTTTCTAAAACTGAAACAAAAGAGGGAGGCTGAAAGATTTTGTAAGCTGCTCTATGAATAAATTTTAATGATTCCTATAAGGTTTTTTATAATCCTGTCCCTTTACTAACTACCTATAAGGTTTTTTTATAATCCTGTCTTTTTATTAACTACTTGACATTTTGAGTTGTTTCCCAGAAATGGTGGATTTTCTTCTAGACAAAGGAGCTGAGATACTGAAGGCACCAGGGCAGATTTCATGAAGCCAAGATTCACCACCCCACAACCTGCCCTCAATGCATGTAGCCCTTTGTTAGCGATATCAGTAATTGCCCCAAAACAGGTGGCCTCTGCTTTGAAAGTCCCTGGTCTCTATTACAGAAGGATTTGAGGCCAGCTTCTCTTCGTAAGACATCTGTCATATTAAAAAATTCCTTTCTGGCTCAGCGCCTGTGGCTCAGCGGGCTAAGGTGCCAGCCACGTATACCTGAGCTGGCAGGTTCGAATCCAACCTGGAGCCCGCCAAACAACAATGACGGCTGCAACCAAAAAATGGCCGGGTGTTGTGGCAGGCACCTGTAGTCCCAGCTACTTGGGAGGTGGAGGCAAGAGACTCGCTTGAGCCCAGGAATTGGAGGTTGCTGTGAGCTGTGATGCC
>CAUYRH010078452.1:0-11162 GCA_963574655.1 Perodicticus potto
GTTTGAGAGAGTTCGAATGCTCTGTCTTCCATGTCAGAAATCCTTTCTTCTGCTTGCTCCATTCTGTTACTGAGGGATTCTACTGTATTTCTCAGATCTTTGAGTGCTGCAACTTCTTGTCTCAATGTGTCAAAATCTTTGGTCATTTTGTCTTTGAATTCGTTCAATTCTTGAGATATCTTTTGGGTCATCTTTTGGATTACTGCTTGAAATTCTAATTCCATCTTTTCCTCCATTCCCTGATCTTATTTGCTATCCATACTCTGATTTTGATTTCTGACACATCAGCCATTTGCTTATGCAAGGGCTCTTGTGCTGTATCTACCTTATCATTCCTTGGGGGGAGTTGATCTACTCTGATTATTCATATTGCCAGAGTTTTTCTGTTGATTCTGCTTCATGATTATTTTTCACTGTTGCCTATGACTGTCCTTAGAGTTGGGGAGGTGCCTCTCCCAGATCAACCCTGAAAGGATAACTGTGTTGTTGCTTGATTTTTGTAGGGAGTGACCCTGGGTAGCTCCTCTGGGACTACCCCAGCCAGGGAGTTCTGGTTGCTGAAGCAGCTCTGGAGTGTGGCATGTCTGGATCAAGCAGCAGGACATGGGATGGTGCATGGAGTTTTGGGAGTGCCTGGCACCTGGTGGCCTTTGCAAAGGGATCTTAAGCCTCCAGTAGTCTCTGGGTGGGAGGAGGGCTCTGGACAGAGGTCCTGGGTCATGCTGCCTCCTGAGTCCCTGGCCAGACAGGCGGGATGGTGCTGAGGTGGAGAGAGTAGGGAAGGATGCAGGTTGTGTGGCTCCCGGAGTTTCTGGCCCTGGCAGGCAGGTGGAGTCCCTGGCCATAACAGGCAGCAAGCCGAGGCCTGGTGGAGTTCCTGGCTGCTGTGAGCGGAGGGCCGAGTCCTGGCGGGTGTGGATCAGAGCTGAGTGGGGGTCCTGGAGGGGTCCCTGGCCAAGGTGGGCGGTGGCCTAAGGCCTGGCAGGGTGCCAATTGGGGCACATGGGTGTCTCGGTGGAGTTCCTGGCCACTATGGGCCGTAGGCCGAGGCCCAGTGGGGCACAGATCAGAGCCCAGCGGGGGGTCCCGGCAGAGTCCCTGGCTACAGTGGGTGGGGGGCTGAGGCTGGGCGGGGCACAGTTTGGGCTGCATGGGAATCCCGGGGGAGTTTCTGGTCACTGCTGGCGGTGGGCCAAGGCCCTGTGGTGTGCCAATCTGGGCAACGCAGGGGTTCCTGTGGAGTTCCTGGCCACAGTGGCTGGTGGGCTCAGTGGGGGTGGAGTGGAGCCCCACAGTTCTGGGTGGAGTCCCTGGCCTGGGGGCTGGCGGGTCTTGGTGGGGCCCCGAGTCTCTTACCTGGCGTGCTGCCTGGTCCAGCAAAGAGGGAGGGTGGGCACTGCTGAGGTCCTCCTACCTCAGTTTCAGCAGAGGTAAAGATTCTGGTGCATCAGGTAAGGGGGGAAGCATGTCCTGGGAGTTCCGAATGGTGGAAAATTTTAGTTCAGTTTTTCTGCCTGAAGCTTGGTTTCTTGGAGTCACAGCTTGCATCAGCAGAGGTGACCTGCTATTATCACTTCTCTCTCTCGCCTTGCCTCCCAGTCTTCAGCTTAGTTTGGCAGTTTCTGGAGGTTATCTTTCCTTTTGGACAGGAGCCTCTGTCGGAAGCTGCTTCCAGTCAGCCATCTTGCCCCTCCCCCCCATTTTCTTTCTTTATATCCTTACTCTATAAGCTTTTTTTAATTTTTAAATTTAGTTTTTTCTTTTCAAACTTTTTGTTACAAATGAAGACACACATATTCAGTTTAACCTAGACCTTTGCAGGGCCAGGACTATCAATATTACTGCTTCTATCTCCACACTGTGTCCCCCACGAAGGTCTTCAAGGACAGGATGTATAGAGCTGTCTGTCATCTCCTGTGATAACAATGCCTTCTTCTGGAATACCTCCTGAAGGACCTGCCTGAGGCATATTGACAGTTGATTTCTTTTTTTTAAGAATAATCTTACATAATATTGGAGAATTTAGGTCAGTAACATAGTAAAGGCCCAGCTTAGTAAGTCAGAAGACTACACTCTGAAATAATGATAAAAGCATGGCAAATACATAAATCAATTATGTAGTAACTTAAATAGTAGTAACATGATCATTAATTATCATTATCATGTACTGTATATAATTGTATGTGCTCCACTTTTATGCAACTGGCAACACAGGTTTGTTTACATGAGAATCACCACAGAGACCTGAATACCATATTGTGACATCGTGTGATGATCAGTATGACATGAACAGGCAATAGGAATTTTTCAGCTTGTTTATAATCTCAATGTGTATATGGTGGTCCATCATTGATCAAACATTGTCATGTGGCATATGACCGTGTGTGTATGCATATATGGAAACTCATATACCAGGCTCTATTAAATCATTTCATCATAAACAGCCTTCTCATGTATGGACTGTGATTATCATGAGGAAACTGAGGCACAGACAAATTAAATCACTTGTCCAAGGTCACATAGAAAGCAATGGTAGTTGGCTCCAGATTATCTGCTCTCCCACTGACAAAACAAGCACTACTAAAACTTAGACGTAAGCACTTCTAGAGTTTGTCCAAGTTGTTCAAAAGTCAGTGTTTTAATCATCTTAAAAAGTCTCTGGGATAGGCATCTAGTTTACAAATGAGTAGAGAAACAATCCTATTTGGAGGATGTATAAATATCTCCCCTAACCAGGGAAACAAGACCCAAGACTTTCTCCCAGTTGCCCACTTTTGGGAAAGCCTTCCATAATACTTCAAATGAAATTATGTCTTCATAGATAAACGCAAAAATCTAAACTTTTATTTGCTCCCAGATTCGGTGACCAACAGAAAAGTCATGGGAAGGAGACAGAGGGTCTTATCTTTGCAGAAGCTCAGGGAGGGGAAGATGCAGAAGTTTGTACTTATTTGTATTTGAGTATTTATAAATCTGTGGGAGAGTGGTGGGAGGGAATGTATAAGTACTGCATCTACCTTTCTAGATAAGGATTGTATCTTCCCTTTCTCTCTCATACCCATTACAAAATTAAACCAACATTGAAGGTATGTACACGTGATAAGATTTTAGTAGATTATACACATAACATTAATTTTTGCAAGGCTGATGTGGTTGGGAATCTTCTGGTTTCAAAATTCTGTATATTTCAAAACCGCATCTGTATTAGGTTTAAATGCTTAGGGAGATACAGTATTTAAAATATAAGTTGATTGCTATCAATTCTCTTTGGTTACAAAAATTTATAGATTAATAAAGTTTTGGAAGATTAGCAAAAGTGAGAGTAAAGAAAATTTAGAAGTTAAACTTATTTTGTTAAGTAAAAACCAGAGCTTTTCTGAAAAAAAGTTAGAAGAACTGGTTAATTAACTGATCCAAGCTCCTATCCGTATTTTAATGAAGCCCACTCATAGATTCTGGCACAATACGGTCTTCAGACTGCCAAATCCAAAATTGAATTGTAGGAGAAACAGCAATCAGTCATTAATTGATTTCTGATTCCATTCTGCTTTAATTTAAATGACACCTTCTGGCCCTTGTAAATAAAATAATAGTAACTGGCCACATCTGATAACCATTTCATTGCTGTCCATATCAGACCACCAGGTTTGCCAGAGACTGCCATTTGTCTCGTACACAGTTGTTGAATGAATCTGCCTTCTGTATTTCATCCATCAATTGTCTTTCTGTTAATGAACCAAGGTGCAGGGCAAGTGGACAAAAAAAAAGAACCTATCATCAAGAGGATTAAAAAAAAAACAGCTCTTCCATCTTTAATTTCTCAATAGCCTCCATATACATTTATTTCTGATATTTCAGAATCGATTGCAGGTTGGTAGGAGTGTCAGCAAAACAGGGATGCACTCTAAAATTTAAATATGACTTCTTTGTAGCCTCAGAATATAAAACCTAACTTACACAGATCTTGTGGCTAGACTATCAATATCAACTGAGCCTGGAATGATACTTTTGCACAACTTCATACTTATTGAGTTTTGCTTAGTATCTCTCTCCTTCTCCAAGATGAAAGGTTGAAATAGAAAGAGAAAAGCACAAGAATTAGAGTTAAAGGAATATTTTTGTTCAGAGATATCAAAACTGATAATGTCAGTTTCAGACTGTAATATGAATGTGGGAAATGGGAAACGTAGATCGTCCACCTTCTTGTATATTTTGCTTACATCAAAGACAATACTTGTTTCCCCTCCAGCATGTACATTCTCCTCAATAAAGAGATTTTTCTTGATGTTGTTTTGGGGCACTTGTTTTCTTACTGAAAATGTTTTTTCTTCCCAACATCTCAGGAAGTTATTTAGAGATCATACTCTATGCCAAACAATAATTCTGCTTTTATGAAGGCATGTCATGATTCAACATCTAATTCTTCAACTTCTAAGACAGAGGTATCAAGGAATATTTTATCTTTAGCAGGGCCCTGTTAGCACTTTGATTCAGCTTATAAATATAATACATCATGCCTAGAGCCTCTCTGATATCATAGAACCTCCCATGCAGAACTTGAATTAGCAAGGAAATGAAATATTTACATAGTAATTAAAAATATGGTTAGCATTCCCTCAGGTGTCACCCCCCTCACCGCCCAATTATTTAAGCTAAAAGCACATTAATCATTTGGCATGGTGTAGTGTGATAGAGACAACAGTTGTTTGTGTATCCAGTCTTTAATCCTGCTCGCAGAAATGGAATCTGAATTTCCACAACTTTGAAATGTCACCACACATTGATTATACTTATGCTTAAACATAGCATGCTTTTAGACAACACCATTTGGAGAAACCACATACTCAGATGCATGAGGTTCACGTGCTTTCATGTTACTCACTTCACAATGAAGCCATTTTTTACTGAACATGAAAAAGAGGGAAAGGGAAGTCAAGCACATTCCCAAAGGCCTTCCTGGTTTGGAAGCATAGGTAGATAGTTCTTCAGTGCAGTAAGATTCCAGAATCTGTTAGACATTTCTGAATGTTCTTTCTTGACTGTTCATGAATGGCCTTAAGAGCACACTTTAAAACGGGTGTATGTTTCCCCAAACAAAATATAATAAAACAAGAGAAAACAATAGATAAACCTTAAGTGGGCTGGTCATTTTGAAATACTTTCTAGAGGTGCTAATATGTTTTGGACTTGCTGGGATGAATGTGAGGTGGTTTTGGTTGATCCCAAAATAATGGCAATCAAACACAGAGAAGCCAACACATAAGCCTCATCTCTTCGTTATCTAAGCAATGTACCACTGACATTCACATGAGGCTTTGTGCTTCTGAAAATATTTCTGCATATGTTTTTTGCCTTGTACAATGCACTCTCTGTATAATGCACACCCACATATTTGGCCCAAACTTACATAGACACAGAATTAACACATCCTTATTTTTCCCTCAAAAATTTGGGCAAAAAGTATGTATTATACACTGTAAAATATGGTCGTTTATTTTATTTAAGCATATATCAATATTATGAAAGACTATTACAACTCCTACCTCACAGTTGAGAAAGCGAATTTCTTGTGTTACACCTGACTTTTTAAACACCATGCATTTAAAAATATTTCTATTTTTAGAAAATACTAAATACTAGTCCCATACTTCATCCATCAAATGTGATAATGTGGATAATGACTATAACCTTTGGTCACATATATTGTATTTTCTCTGTACATTATATAACATTTGTATTAAACTTCTAAATATCTCAAGTAATTTAATCCCCACCACCTGATTTTATGGGTGAGAAGATCTGGTGTCAAAGAGGCCAGGAAACTTGCCCTGAATCACACAGTCAGAAAGTAACCACAGTGTGGCTACAGAGCCTATTTTCTCTTTTTACCATCCACACTATAGGGTCCCCCAGATCATACTACTGACCCCGCCATCTGCTTCAGCTCAGAGAATTAGTGCTCCAATAGCACTTGTGAATGTGTAAAGAAAAGCCAGATAACTGTACTATCACTAACACAGATTGGAAGGGTATGTGAGTATTTTTACACCTAACAAAATAGGAAACAGTGTAGTCCTCATTACCTGCTAGAAGATCTAGATTTGAGGATTCAGAATTCATGCTGTGACTTTCACTAACTATACGCTCTCAGGCAAAAACTTTACTTGTGAGAGGTAGACAGGCTTATCTCTTGCCGATCCTCTAATTCAGGATAAAGCATGAAGGTGAGCTATCTCTGCAGTTCCTTATCAAGACCATTGAAGATTAAGGAGCCTGGAGGAAGCTGAGACAGGGTGACCATCATCAAGACTGCCCCTGATTGGAGAATCATCAGGCAAGTGAACTGAGACCTTTGGACTCCTGATTGGCAGTTGGATTAGGGAAGGTGGTTTGCCCTGTAGAGAACAAACTTATTTTCTCCTTCCTCTTTCTGAATGCATTACGGGGCTCTTGCTGACAGTTTATTACCCTATGTTCCCAATTACTCAGCCATTACTCTTCTACCCAACTATTTTAAATTGCACATGAACTTTATAGACACCTGTGTATATATACACATACAATATACCACGTATATACATACAAACATTAATATGACTTCCCCTAAGCACAAGCCAATTACTACATCTGGCATCTGGTGCTTAATCGAAGAAACCATGGTGTGTTTCAATACTGGAGGAATAAAGCAGCTGCTTCAGACGTCTGCAGAGATGGCATGTCATTGCTAATGGGAAGGGATAGCCCAAGGCCATTTTGTGTACATCTGTGTTTTGTATTACAGGCAGTGGATAGACTTCAGTCTAATTTAGTCTATTTAGACTTCAATGAAAGGTTCCATTTTATAGAAAATAAAGCAATGACTCTGCTGACTGAAGGCAAAGCAGCCCCCAGATTCCTGTCTTCCCAGTACATAGCTCTGACTCTAAGCATCCAGCTTTCCAGGTGGATGGACCCCAGGATTGAGCAGAGAATGCTGCACACAGCTCTTGGGCCAGGTTTCATGACAGTATCAGGGTTAACCTTCCAGACTCCATCTCTTTTTTTTTCTTTACTATAATATCAGTCTTTTAAATCAGGGGGTATTCATGACTGCCTATCTCATTTATAAAAAACGCTAACACACTGCCTGGTGGGTTTGTTACACACAAGGATAAGCTTGGATATTGCTAAAGATATAATCAACTATACTAAATATAGCTATTTACTGTGAGTGGAATACCTTAACTTTAGTCATCAGAATGTCCTTATCAACCAGATTAAAATCTCAGAAGTGTTTTTCCTAAAATTACAGCATAATTTTTGAATAGTCCATAACATTTCTTATGTAAATCACCAGTTCCAGCAACCTCAAATTAGATAGAGAAATAGGCTTTTGTTTACATGTTTCAGTGAACAGAGCTTGGAAAGCTCACAGATGAAATCCCAATATAAATACATCCTCTACTGAATTTAGAAAATGGCTATTCCTACTAATATCTTTACAAGAAGTCAAACTGAGTGTTCCTGATTTTCACTCCTTTTCATTTTAAACTCCTCAACATAGCTCTTGAAAACCACAATTTTTTGCCTTAGGTTTTGACTGGAAACCTATTGATATTTGAGTAAAAAGGAGATAGAAATACTTGGTAAAATTCAGCCTGGATTTACAAGTGGATCTAGACACAAAGATGTCCTTTCTATTACTCCACTAAAATTGGTCTTTGGCATTTTCTTGGTACTTATGTTTATGTATCCCTTGATGTATGTTTTACTTTTATTTCTTATATAGTAATATGAGTGAGCTTCTACTAGTCTTTGAAGCCTGAAAAGCAATTTTGCCTTTATTTTGCTGTCTCCTTTTGGCAGGGGAAAATTGAGGGCAAAGGTAGGTATGGTAACGTGCCAGATGACCATCTATGAGACACTGATTAAATATCTGGAGAGTGACGATTGAACACTATGTAGCAAGTTTGGAATGAGACACATCTGGGTTTGATTCCTGCTCCCACAATCATTATGCATGTAATTGAACATTCCTGAACCTTCAGTGTAGCAGCCATAAAATGAGGACAAAACCATACATACTTTAACAACTGCTGGGAATTAAAGGAGATGATATAAAAATAATGATGATGGTAAAAACATACATTTGACCACCATGCACAGTGTGTTTTACACAGATTAGTCACTCCATACTTCTCTAACAATCATAGTTGGAATATACTATCAGTATCTCATTTTATGGATGAGAAAACTAAGGCAAGAAGGATTTAGGTCACAGAGGCTTAAATGGTGGAGCTAGAATACACTTTCAAGTAGCCTGCCCCTAAAATTTCTAATCAAACTACTGCCTTCCTAGTTGCTCAGTACCAAACCCTTTACAGGCCACTTTCTAAATGCTATAATTCTATGACTTATATAGCAATGTAAGCCCCCCTTTTATTGAGACAATCTCATTCTACTGCCCAGGCTTTAGTGCCGAGGTGTCAACCTAGATCACAGCAATCTCAGACTCTTGGGTTCAAGGATCTTCCTACCTCAGCCTTCCAAGGAGCTGAGATTAGAGCTGCCCACTGCAACATCCAGCTAATTTTTCCCCCCTATTTTTAGAGGGTACTGGAGTCTAACTCTAGCTCAGGTTGGTTTCCTGAGCTCAAGTGACCTTCCTGCCTCAGTTTCCCACAGTGCCAGTATTACAGGACTAAGCCACCACACCCGGCCTCAATGTGTGTGCCTTTTCACGCAGTCACTGATGACTCAACTAGTTGTGTCATATAGCAGTACAAAATGCTAAAAGAAACTGTGTAACTTACAAACCCTTATGTGTATGTTTACATGAGGGCATATGGCTGTCTAAGCAAAGTACTAGAGTCATAACAAAATCTAACACTTGTGAATGAATTATAATAAAAAAATTCTGCCATGCCCTTGTGTCCAGCCTCCAAGCCACCATCTCCAGGGTATAGGTGGATATTCATATTCTGTGTAAAAACTGAAGACCAATTTGATTTTTCTTGCCTAGAGTGAGAAATGATACTCCAACTTGATTAGGATTCACATAGGACACCCATTCTCCACTGCTGTAGCCTTAAGTTTCCTTTTATCCATGCGGCTTTTTTCTTTTTCTAGAGCCAATCACATAATGCAGAAGAGTACTCAAGGCAGCTTTGCTTTGCTGCAGTACCATTTTCTCAATTCATAACCCTCATTACCTTTATTTAAAGAGCCTTAGAACCACTACAATGCTGTAGGCAATTCACAAGCATGATTACCTTGGCCTTCACCCTGGCTTCTTTTGATACTTCCAAATTCTTCCTGAAATGTTTGGGTCTCTGATTTCTCAATTGTCATTCTTTTTAGCTGATGTCACAGGAGAGGAAGGGGAGAGACTGTTGGGAAAATTTCATTATTTGCTCTCAATTTATTCTGTTACCTAAGTTATGGAAACGGTGTCTCAAAGTCTAGTGATAACATAGGGCACACAATGCCTCTGCAAATGCCTACTGCTTGTACTCAACTTCAGAGAAAAGGATGAATCCCTACAATCTTTACACAGGCTTTACCCTCAGGAACTTCCCCATAATTTAAGATTAAAATGCAAATGACAATCTGCTTATATAGAGTTCTAGACTCTGTACTATACTATTTATATTATTTCTTTGCTTCATAGCAAAAATCTTGAGAGATTACTATTATTGTCCCCATTTTACAGATTACAAAAGCAAAGTTCATAGTTTGGGATATATTTAATACAGCATGTGTAGGAAGTACCTGAACTAGTACATAACCTACATCACCTCCAATCCATGTTGCAAATAGCTGCTACTCAGGTGTCACTACTCCTAAAAGTAAAAACAAAACCTACTAGCCTTATAAGTCACCTAAGTCACCATGCCTCACACAGATTATTGGGTAAGATTTGATTTGAATGAATGAATGAGTCCCTAGTAAGCTTACTTCTCTAGCTTTTGTAAATTCATCCTGCTCACTCTATTCTGTTGCAGGCTTGAAGGCTAAGGTTGTGTTTTCTTCCATTTTGTAAAAAAGAAGAAGAAAAAGGAATACAAATTATGTGCTGATCAAATGAGAGTTCTCTAACATTCAGTTATGCAGCATAGCATTGTTGATGCCTGATTTGGCTTTGGTAAGGTTTGCCATTCATTTACTTCTTTGTGACTGCAACAATCCTCTTTGAGACCCAGAGGGAACACAGATGAGCCCAAAAGACTCAGGAAAAATAATCTAAAGCAGATTCTGTAGTGGTAATTTCCATTCAGAACAGAAAATTAAAGGGTAGAGTTCAACACTCAACCACCAAGAGCTTTAGGAAACACCCATGACCACAAATGCAGTGCCTTGAATGGATGGGCTGTAGACTGAAATCTAGATCTTGTCCAAATTCTGGAAAATAGTGCTAAAGATTAGGTACCCCAGGCCTCAAACAAGTTCTTAAAATGGGACACGTAAATGTCATTTGTAGTCAAGTTTTGCTTTTTTTTATTTTCTAAGAATTTTTTCCTGAACTATCCCAAAGTAATTTTCAGATTAAAAAGACTGGTGTTATCTTGGATTCCTCTCTTTTTTTTCACCATTAGCATCTGATCCAGAAGAAAATCCTACAACACTTCTTTAAAAATATCTTCCTCCTTCATCATTATTCTGGCCCAAGTCACTCTCTCCTTGAGTTCAGATCACTGTGACATATTCTATCTTCCACAATCTCTCTCCTTGTGTCCTTGCACAGTATACAAGGGCTGACAATTAAGTTTGTGAACTTCCCACCATGTGCTTACATAGGCAACACTGTACAAACAACCTAGTAAGGTTTCATAACCTTGGTATATCAGTGTCGCACAGTTGTGTTCATGTCAACATGGAGTGGTGTTTTGCTAAGTGTCATTTATATTGTTATTGCATGTTTTGTGTGCCATCATGAGAATATCACATTTTGAATTAGAACAACTAACACATTTCCACAAATTTCTTGTTAAACTTAGTAAGAGTGAAAGTGAAATCAGGAGAAAACTTCTAAATACAGATCAAAATTGTTTTCACATAGTAAATGAGAAAATATCATGAATGTTATATTAATCAGGTTGATGAAAATATCTCCAATTGTATGTGAAGCCCACACACTGTACTTCTTGACTGAATTATTGTACACAGCTATGACTCAATAAAAA